>CM024242.1:80581970-80681172 GCA_013421045.1 Propylea japonica | reverse complement strand
AACGGTGCGGGCCAATAAGGAAACAGCACTGTGTCCCACATGTTTCTACTCTACTAGTCGACGGTCGAACGACGTGTTGCATTATAAGCCGTCGCGTCGTAACGTAACCCGCATCGCAGTATTTTTATCGATGATCGCATTCGATAATGACAGTGTTTTGTGGTGACAGCGACGGGATTGACAGCAATCAAATCCAAAACATCGTACATCTTAAAATAATGCAAACGATATTTCCGTTTTCCCGAAGAATTATTTTATGCGAACAAGCATAAAAAGAAAAATCTTTGGTTTTTTTTTGTGGAAAGTGGAATGGAATTTTTTTCATTCATTTTTTCCGGAGGAAACCGTCATATTTAGAAGTTTACACTAATCGAGACAGTTCAGTGACAATGCTTTGCTTTACATGATTGGGGGCTTCGATTGAGATCGTACAGCTCATAAGAAGGCCAAAATTAATAGATTGGACGCAACAAAGTATTGAAAAAAAAAATTATTTAGTATTCTGTTAATCCTTAGTTTCGCCCTAATTTGGTTCGTATGTTTATTTTTTTCAGTATTTGTATTCAATCAAGTAATAGGAACATCTTTCCAGAGTTGGACGATACAGGTTTACCACCTAGTTAAGAATATTATCATTTCTCTGAAGAGAAACTTAGATATCATTCTTTCTGGAAAATTTTTCTCAGATTATTCATGAATCTGAAGATAGCGAATATTGAAACTGTAATATGTACAGGGTGATTTTTCAACATGCTGAATCAATCTGAAATTATCACAATAACCACCCTCAAGTCAGTAAAAAATTCTAGATCTATTTTATGTACCCACCAATATTGTGCTACAGCTACACTTAAAATTTAATCGAAATTGAACAAGTATTACGAAAGTGATCAATAAAAGTAAAAGCTATTGAATCTGATAAATCACTTCAGTAGTCTCAATTGAGGCCCTTAACCATAACCCCAAAATTGTTCTGAAGCTATCCTAATTAGTGTAAACTTTTTAAAAAATGTAACGGTCTCCTCTGGAATCCCAGTTTTATTATCGATTTAACTTAATCTTGTAGTATACAGATTTGTTTATATTCTATGCACATAGGTATCTTGAATGATTCGTGTAACGTCTTAAACTTGCAAAATGTGGATAATTTTATTTACAAATGATTAACAGTATATTATACAGGGTCTCTATAAATGATTGTAACAGCGCAGTTGCTTTGAATTATTTATATAACTTTGTTACGCAGGTTAGGGTGTCAATTATATGACTGGCCAACGGCGGTGCTACAATCATTTATAAGGTATGTAATCACTCAGAAATTTCTACAGAAAATCCACCAGCATTTGATCTATTTGTAGTGTATATGAAGATTAATTGTAAGTGTGGCAGTCAATATAAATATTGTCACAAAAAATAAAGATACACCTGCTTTTATTCAAACAGATATTTTATTTTATTTTTTATTATCTGCTTATAAATTTGATTTTCAATACTTACTTTTCATGTAGCTGCATTTATCATCTCATAGGGATTAATAATCACAGCAGGTGAATTTAAATTTCACATTATTTTTTGAAACACAACTAATTTGTTTTGAAGTAGGTTATAATTAAAATATATTTCAGATTTAAACATTTACTTTTCTAACTTTAATTAAGTGCAATACATAATACAATGCAAAAAAATACTGAGGTTAATGCAAAAACTGAAATTTTTGTCCAAGGCCTCTGGAATTCAAACACTTCTTGCTCTTAGAACACATGCTTTGTTCATTGATAAACTGGAAACATATCACCTATGAGTAGGTCAACCTAAAATAATAACAGGCAGTGTTTCAAAAGAAACTGAAGATTGAAGAAGAAAAAAATTAAGCTGTTCATCAATATCTGAAATTATTAAAATGAGCAACATGCATACTTTACACCATACAAAGAAAACATACCATAATTCCATAGACATCCTTTTGACTTCAAAAGTACAGCCTGTAGAACTGAATTACATTTTTTTGGAAAATATGACTGTTTGTCAATTTTTCTTTTCCTGGTTGGAGTATTGGAACACTGTAAGTCATAAGCATCATCAATTATTTTAGCAATTTTTCGACCAACACTCTCTTCCAATAGGTCAAGTTTCAGATGAGCTTGTTCTTTCACCACCTAAAATCAAATTTGAAAAAACCGTATGCATGAATATTCCCAAAGACTTACACCATATGCTTTAGTAGCATCAATCGGAGCATTTGAAATTTGATTGGATTCCCTTATAATACTCTGAACATCCATCTCAAATTCAGTCCTACTTGTTGATGGTTGGCATATGTATAGGTTATTGCTCTCGTCGTCGTCGTCATCATCATTCGGTCTTCTTAAAATAGTACTGCTTCTCTTTATACCAAAGCAACTGCATGGATATGTTTGCACATGACAGCCTTTACAGTGTATTCTGCACAATCACATTTAAATATGTGGATGCATATCTTACACTTATCACAGTATAAGGATCTGCAATCCATTTCACATAAGGCATCATACGAGACGATATGAAATTTATCACTATTATATTCTGATTGAACTCTAAAATCCCCAGTTTCTAAGCAAACTACTTTTGCTGTCAGTCCCTTTTCTGCTCTCGAGTGGGCTTCTCTATTAGTTCTGGCCTGGTAGGAATTGGCAGAAGGTCTTTCAGTTTCAATGATATTTTTCCATAGTTTATCATTTACCAATTCCTCTAGCGTATCCAGTAATTTCTCCCACCCTAAAATGCATTTTTTAGAAAGAATTATTTATTCTTCAAATCTATACCTTATGTTCTGTTTCCCCCTCATTTTATTGTATTTTAATACTTTATTTAAGCTTTCAATAGCCATATTCGTATTAATCCCTGCATTTATTCTGTAGCAGTGTGCCCACATCATGATCCTTTCTTCACTTTGAAAATAATATCTGAAAAAAATTAATGAAAATCTTAAATTATACTTTTCACATGTAGATACACTCACCGCTTTAAATATTTAAGAAATGCATATTCCTGCTCTTTTTCTAAATGCTCCAAATTCCTCTTTCATCTTGTGGAATGTCGGTACGTTTGTCTCCTTCAAATCATTCTCATTCTCCTTTTCATTTCTGTTTTATTTTCCATCTTCTTCAATTTGTTTCTCCCCTGAATATTCCAGTTTTTTATAACATGCCAAGAACAGAGAAGTCTTCTTGGTTTTTTTTCTGTTACCATTGCCTGTAAAATTTTAAAGAATTATAAATCCACAATTTAGATGAATGTTCTCTATTACCTGACACCATGCATTGTAATATTTTATATCATCGTCAGTCATAATATAATCTGCTTCCACTGGCTCTCCGATTTTAGCTTTCAGTGCATTGAAAAAAATAGTTTGGATTGTTTGATCCAGCCTATTTGATAAGAAGAATGCAACAGGGAACCCAATTTTGTTTTCATCTTTGACTAAAACTATGGTCAGATCAAATGTTTGGAATTTGTGCCGTGGGTTCCGTCAACACATATAATTTTTTTGAATTCTTTGAGCTTTCTCTCCATATCACTATTCATATAGCCTAGGGCAAAATCTTCTTTCTGCAATCCAGGGTAGGTTTCTCCTAATAAAATGAAAATTTGAAAGAAAAGATGATTAAAAATGAATGTACAGTTTTGAATTATATACATACCAATTTGCTTAAACAAAAAAACATAGTTTTTTCCTTGACTGTTCCACTCTTGAACTTTCAAAGCAGTAGCTACCATGTCGTTATCGTGCCTCCTTTTCTCTATATTGAATTTTTTTATGATATAAGCAAAATCAGCCCTTTTAAGTATATTAATTCTTTCTAGCTTATCATTTGTTATTTTTCTTGAATCTTCCAAATCCTCTCTTTTGAGACTCCTTCTATCAATTTAGTGGCAATCATCTTCTGCGCGTCTTTCGTCAAACGTTTAGAACGAAGTAGATCGTCATGACCAACATGCGTCTCCACAAATTTAACGTCCACAGCTGAAATATACAGGTTCAGATATTCTCATCGGAAACATACGATATTCATGTGATAGAGAGGGTATACCGATTTGGAAATTCACATCGAAAACATACGATATACAATGCATCAGACAGAGAATTTTTCCCTCCAGTTGCACAGATGAATAGGCGAGATAATCAAGTGCGATAACTGAATGAATTCAACTGTCTTACTGCAAAAATCTAGTCTTGTCTCTCTCTTATCGCAGTATGTTAGGGAACCCGCACTGCACGTATAGAATTTTTAATTTGTCAGGCTGCCCGTAATACTCGATTCAAGTATTTACTGTTGCCTACCATACTAAAGAATTACGCTCCTCAAAACGATAAAAGAGAGACAAGACTAGAATAATGAAGTAAGACAACTGAATTCAGTGTGTTACAGCAAGTGATTGTCTCGACTATTCATCTGTGCAACTGGATTGAAGAATTCTCTGTCTGGTGCATTGTATATCGTATATTTCAGATGTGAATTTCCAAACCTGTATATCATATACTCAGGTATATACCTGATTAAATACAATGGAAACCTACCCTTATGAGTTATCTTAACTCGAATTCTCGAAGGACAATAGCCAGACATTTTAATACTTCCACCAGTATTAATGCTTCGTTGGGTACACTTGCTAGTAAATCCTGCGAATAAAACAAAAAGCTGATACATGACCTCTGGTGAATTGAGTGTATTATGCTGAATAACAAATAGGTACACACCTGAATAATTACTACGATTGCATTCATAATAAACCATCAGTCCTTCAGATGATTTCCTATGAGCGTGTTTGATATAATCCACATTTCTGTTATCAAGTGATCTCCAAGTCTCAAATTCTTTCTCATTTTTGAACGTTAAAAATGAAGTTTTGATATCTAGAGAATGAATCTGCTGTAAATGATTGATTAGCATATCATGTTTTTCGTAACCAACTTTGTTTTCTTCAGGGCAAATTGGACATTTTATTAGCCTGTTCCTTTTAGAGGGAAGAGGTTCTTCATTGTGCATATCTCTCAAATGACGATTTTTGGCCGAAACACTTGAGAATTCCTTTTCACAAATTGGACAAGTCAATTTTTCGCTGGAAATGTATAATGTTAATACCAGGCTGATATATTTCTACAATAATAATAATACCTAATATTCATTGACAAAACAAAATATTACTATCTAATCTAAACACTCACCTTCCTCCTTCCATGTTCTTCAATTTATTTCTTGAAACTTTGCGAATACAAAACAAATAGCTAACTCCGCTAACTGAAAATTTTTCAGCAAACGTCTAACTGACTGTGATCACAACACAATTGACATTGAAAGAAAGAAAAAAACCGTTTCGTTGAGGAATACGATCATAGTCATAGACAAATTTATCTTTCACAGTGTTTTTTGGCCTTCGCTAAATTATAACACACCAAAATTGTAAATTTTTTTTTTAGCTCCATCAAATGCCTATAATTCCATATTTTGTAGAAACTGCGATAAAAAAAATGCATTTTCCCTATATTAAATTCATTAGGAACTGCTGAAACGAAAATCGTAACCTTTTTTCCTCATTTTAAAATAGTACGTAACACTGTAACGCTACATCTTAAATGTAACACAAATGTTACAATAGTAACACCTGAAACATCACTGCTGTCAAAGAGAGAAAGATATATTTCTCTCTCTCGTTGAGCGTTGACGCACGGTATGCGCATGCATCTGAGTCCGCTGTTTCCTTATTGGTCCGCACCGTTTGATATGTTGTGTATGCTCATCAATGCTACATCCATAGGCAAATCAAGCCGAGCGATGCGCCCTCTGGTGACGATCTGAGTAATCATAATTATTGATATGATTCTCCCATTCTGCATTGTGTTGTCGTGAGTTATGTGAATATTTATCATTACTAATAATTTTTCAAGTATGAATCCATTCAATCCGCTATTAAACAGTTCCTCAGTGTTCTTCCTAGGAAAAGAGAAATCAAAATATACATTTCCATTCATTTACTCCAGCTCGGAAAATATATTGCGTGACGAAAAGTATTTCAATTGAAACTTGAAATAGGTAGACCAGGTACAGGAAATATGAAAGTTGGCTTCTTGCATGTTGTAGATGATGATTATTTTCATGGAGGTAAGAACAAAACTTGTAGGTTAAATTAGATTCATGGGGTTAATCGTTAGCAGATCCCAGTTTCCAACAGGGAAAGCTTTTGAAAAAGACTGATGTGCCTTCCAGTTATCTTCCTGTTGGATCTACTACAAAAAAGGACTAACCAAAATGCTCTAAGTAGTTCTAGAAGTAAAACTGAAAGGTTGAGACCAAGGAGTCCAAACAAAGAAACACCCACTGTCCATCAAATAATGCTATTCTGAAGAAAACAAGTACTGTTTGTTAAACAAACAAAATTGTTTTCCTTAATTTCTTCAACACCCTTTTAAATCTAATAGATCTTTCACTATGGCTAAAGTAAATTGAAATAAATGATGACACCTACAGAAATATTAACATATAAAATACATAGTTATACACTAGTTCACTAAAGATGTCTGAAATTTTAATATTATTTATAAAAAATCCAAATTTTTGTCGAGTAAATTTACACTATTTACAACACAACATAATCCTTCCATCTCAATATTAATAGTTCTACGAATGCCCACCATGGCAATGTCAAATAGACTGCAAACGTGCAAACTAAAAAATACACAATTCCAGAGATTTTACAAGTTTGTCTGACTCCGAAACGTCACATCGTTCTTTTCATTTATTATCTTTTTTAGTTTTATTGTTAGGCAGCAATTTTTTCGAAACTGCTCCTGACAAATTAGTGCAAAGATTTTCGCAGGAGCATTCATCTTAATTAATTTTTTTAATTATTTCTCTTTCAGAGACTGGGCATAAGAACCTTAAAAGTTTCTAGAAATGCAAATTATGTGTTTTATTAATTCTTGAAAAAACCCGCAATTTGAAACATCTTATATTTAAAAGTTTACGATAGTTCTTTCAGTTGCCAGAATACAACTCTTGAGTGGACCGATCCTGAATAATATAAAGGCAAGCCTCGTATTCAACATACAAAATAGATCTCGATAATACTTGGTATTTCTGAAACCCATTCACCATATCTACATAACAATAAATTCCTTATCATAAGGTTTTTATTACTCCATTCAGTCGGGAATACGCAAACCAAATAACGCGATGTCACAAACCATGGCAGATAAGATGGAAAAAAAGGCATCGAACGAACTGCTCAAAAGAAAATAGGGAGAAACTGTTCCCATATCAACCTGTCTTATAACGAATTTAACAAGTAACGTAACCTCAAACTGTTCGGTATTTTTCACCTCATTCGAAAACTATTCAAAATAAATAATTAGTGTAAAAGGAGACTGCCATTCATGTTTTATTTCATATCGAATGCTGCAGAATGAATATGGGGTTGCCATTCGAAAATCTCGAAATAATTGAATTTTAAGTTCCACATTTTCGGATCAACATTTTCGAAAAACCTCACGATGTATCGAAATACTGAATATACACCACATGAATGTAATGTAATAATCGAGATATTGCATTTTTAAATTTGCAATGCAGATGTTCAAAATTTCAAGAATGTGTGCATAAGTTGGCAACAGTGCATGGTAGAGAAATTTTTTTTAATAGGTTATACTGCGAATTTGGTATTGAACCAATACAAAAATAAAAATATAGGTAGTTCCATTTGAAATAGGGAAGTATTGCGTTTGAGATAGACGTGGCAACACTGTCGACTGGGGAATATTTTAGGCGAAGAGTTCCTCCATCCTCAAGACTCCACCTAAAATTTCAGAACGAAATATTCACTAGTTCTCCAAAAACGTCTAATAGGCCAACAAAAGGAGAACCCTGTATGTATGAATAGGTAAATCTGTTTGATTTCATCAATAGGGGGGGGGGGCAAAATAATAATAATGATTCTCGCGGGCTTTGTCAACTATCGAAATATGAAGATATACATCAATGATATGCCGCCTACTTATTACCTACCTAATACATTTTCTGAAATTGAATTGATAACTTCTAAAATACAATTTCTCTTTTCTGAAATTCAATTTTCCGTTTCTGAATTTCAATGAAATATTCTGTATTACAGCTTTATTTCTCTGAATCCTTAGTTCTTAATCTGAATTTCAATTTCGGTTTTCTGAATTACATATTCCTATTCTGAAACGATACACGCTTCAAGAACGCATTGAAATTATTAAACTTTACTATAAAAAAGTGAAAATTTGGAAGAGACGGTTCGTAAAACTCGAACATTATTTTTGGGTCGTCGTGAAGCACCTTGTCGGACCACAATAAAGAAATTGGAGGAAAAATTCGAGCTGTTGTGACAAGTTAGTAATGTAAAGAATAATTTATGGTCCGGCGGAGCCATTGGACCTTACTTTTCCGAAAATGAGTTACGGTGAATGGATTGCGCTATCGAGAGAAGATTCATGATTTTTTATAGCCGAATTTGAATAGTATGGATCTGGACAGCCTTCACTCTCAACAAAACGGCGCTACGTGCCACACAATCAACGTAACCATTGATCTTTTGCGGGATAAGTTTCCGGACCGTGTTATCTTTCGAAGAGGTGATCACTATTGGCCACTATTGCGACTTCTTCCTTTGGGGCCACGTGAAAGAGAAGATCTACGCCAATAGCCCAGTGTCGATTCAAGACCTCAAAGATGGCATTTGTGAGGCTATCGAGGACATAGGGCAGCCACTTTGCGATTTGGTTATGAAAATTTCATTAAAAGGATATGGTCGTGGTGGTCCTTTGCCTGATGATGTTATATTTTACACTATTAATGGCATAGCTTCTTCTTTATGATGAAGTAAACATCCGATCATTTACATATATTGAAAAATGGCATTTTTCTTTGAATAACAAAATAACACGTCTTATTGGAAAACCCTTTACAAGAGGCAACCGTCTTATTCGACATACAAACTGAATCTCAATGATACTTCGTTTTTCTGAAACCCATATACTATCTCTACATAACGATGAATTTCTTATCATAAGGTAATAAAATTTATTACTTCATTCCGTCGAGAATAAGTAAACCAAAGAATGTCACAAACGAACATCAAACGAATAGCTCGAAAGAAAATGGGGAGAAACTGTTCCCATATCAACCTGTTCAGAAACCGCTCCATTCATAACGAATTCAACAAGTTGGCGCTCGTTCGACGTAATTCATTTTTATGGGGTCGAGTTATGGGCTAAACGTGGGCATGGGCACAATAACGTCTCCAGCAACGTACGAAAACCGAGTATTATATCGGGAAAATTCAATAAAAGAACTTCGATTTAGTTTTTCCCCCGTCCGCTCATGGAATATTGACGAGGAGGCGCCATGCTTTATTGAAACGTCCGGAGTTTTATGGTTTCCGTAGATTTTCCGTTGATTTCTCCCGAGCTGGTCATGATTGTACGATTTACTTTCGCGTTGTCGTTGGAAAATTTACAATATCGATACGGTGACAGACGTGACAGTTGTAATTCGATCATAAAAGGTGTTTGAATAATAAGAGCTCGAAATGTTGGTGTTAAATGAAACATGGCTGAAAATACGAGTATAATTTATAAATATTTTAAATAGCTGCCACAATTTTGCTTTTATATGCATATTTATCTAGGCACCCTTTCGACGAAACTTTCAATAACGTTATTGTTGTACATGTGGTGTTTAAGAAAACAAACTATGGAAAGTGGAGAATAATATTATCATCGACTGAAATCAACTAATATCAAACAAATACTTTGGAGACGTCTCAATGTTCTAAACTGAAATATGAAACTTAAAGGCCTTGGTCTTTCCAACACTGAACATGTCTCCCTGAACCTATTCCAAAGTCCAGACATAACACTTTAGCTGATTTGGAATCTTTCCGCTACAACAACCTGAGTTAGGCCATCCTGCAGCATTTACACAGCGACTTATGATCAAGATTATTTAGATAGTTCGAGACCATTAGTTGCTCGATTTGTGAACGTTTGCATAATATTGCACATTAAAATAGCCGAAATTGAGCATTGAAATGGGGCATTAATAATCAATTTAGTACACATTAAAATAACCTTTCGTTATGAAATCGACGGAAAATGATTTTACAGCAATTTTCTCGAAGATAACATACTTTTCAAAACGATTGAATACGATATCCCTCCTGTGCAGCAGGTTATATATATGATAAAACATAAATTTTTGACTTGTCTGTCATTTGACGATACCCTTTTGCAACGCGTCAGTGTACGTTTATCCCTTGAAAATTGGTTGCGTAAAGTCACGCCGAAAACGAAACTTCAGGATAAAATATTGGGATATATTTCACTCCTTAAATCCTATGAAATCACTACAGACAGACGTCTCGTTTTCGCTTCTGATCCATCTTTCAATCGCTTTATTAGTTTATCTCAGCAGGCTATACGCTTCGGCTTTCATCGATCGTGACAGCGTCGTGTCAAATGTAAAGAAAGATCCTGAAGAGGAATTATCAATAAACTGATATTGAACGTTTGTTATATTCAGTTTGTTCCGATAAAGAAATTATGTAAGGCAATCAATGTATACTATGTCCAAGTGAATTATTATAACTTTTTTGAACTCATCAAGCCTCATTTCGATGATTTTTCATGAAAAGGGAAACTTTTTTAATTGGTGGAGTCTTGCTCGTATTTTCCGAGCACCGAAAATGTTTTTTTTGGATTAAACAATATCGAAGGGCATATATTTATGACGAATTCAGATTACTTGATGGCAATTGAAATTGATTTGATTGTTATTATTAGTATATTATGCAACGAGCGTATAATAATAGCTCGCGAGGTGAAGTTTAGGCTACGAGCCTGAGTCGAGTGGCCCAAATCATAGAGTGAATAACAGCCATTATACACAAGCGCTTACTATACTTTATCTACAACTTCTGAATATATTTCTTGAAGATTTTAACATTTGGCGACCGTGACAAGACCTTTCTATGATAAGCGTGGAAAGCGTCAAGTTGACAATGAGAATTTTTTGAGAACTGGGGGCCTATTGCACCAAAATACTTTGCAACTTTTCACTTCGCACTTTGCAATCTGACAAATTTCAAAATTAAATATTAGTTATGCTGCACAACATTTTTTTGAATATTTTATTTCTGAGGAGTACTTACCACTATGCAGATGAGTTTCCACATTATACTTTTCAATTATGAATGCGTTTTGTGCAACTTAATACATTTGAAAAGTGAAAAGTGCAAAGTGAAAAGTTGCAAAGTATTTGGTGCAATAGGCCCCTGGTCATTGTATATTTTGTAATAAAAAAATATTTAATTGATACAATGAAAGTAGATTTGGCCCTCGATTGACAAGGTATGCCCATACTTGTTAGTTGGAGTACTTTAGAATACTGAAGACATATAATACCAATTGAAAGAATATTATATCAAAGCTAAATCTATGAAGCATCTTACAGCAATGAATTATAATCTCATTATTCCCTTGTGATTAATGGGTATCAGTGGCGCAGCCAGGATTTTATTTTGGGGGGGCTGAACTGAAAAATTTTTTATGATACAGTGAATAACGAAAGTGCAATAAATAAAGAAGAAAGAAATAACGAAGAAATTAATCTTTGGGGGGGGCTGCAGCCCCAAAGCCCCCCCCTTGGCTGCGCCAGTGATGGGTATTATTAAAGCCCAGCTAAGAGACGTACAATGGACGGATTTTACAATAGTCGTGGATGAAATCATTTATTGTCAGAAATTAAATCGCCTTTCCTTCATATTCACGAACATTTCATTCTGATCTTCAAATAATATTGGGTTTTTTCGATTTTTCATTTGTGCAGCTATTTTTATCAAATTATTTCTCGTGGCTCAAGGTTTTACTCTAGATTCTCATTGTATTGAAATAATAACAAAAATAATAGATTAGTAATAATATATCGCTGAATAAATACTGAAGTTTGTAGTACTTATTGCGAATTGTTTGATTTCAGTAGCATCAGTTGAAAAAAATTTGATTAGTTTTGAAATCGTCTATACATTTAATTATTGTTATGAAAAATGATAACTTGAAGAATGTGAGTGTTGGTTTCATTGGAAATTTGTTACAACCTCATTAATATGAATTGATAACTATTGCTATGTAAAATTAAATCTCGAAAAAGTTTGAGCTGACTCTATCAGCTGAGGCCCCGGAGGGATTCGAACCCTCGATCTCCTGTTTACTAGACAGGCGCTTTAACCAACTAAGCCACGGCGCCGTTGTGGTTTACGATTTCACAGTTGCTATAATAACAGCTATTATACAGAGTTGCAACAGATATATGGGTACGAGCATTGTATAAGGATCCTTATATACAATGGTACGAGATAAGAATTGTTTGTGCGCGGTTTGTCCTAGTGTAGCAAATAAATGCTACAGTTTGGACCAAATGTGTGTAATTTAATAAACTAAAATTTGTGTCCGATCTAAATTCTAGTTTGTAAAGATATGTAAAAAAAACTAAGAAAAGCCCTGAGTGCTCGTTCATTGGTGGGTAATCCCATCGAAAGATAGGTACCTATTGTGCTAACGGCCGGGCGGACCCAGATACAATTGAATTTCACTACGGATTCTTCAGTGGGGAGTGGCAGCCTATCATTTGAAACCATTTTCGGCTCATAATTCGAAAATTACAGACATTTGGGCAGAACTATGTAGCACTCGTTTGAGTGCGGAACAAGCGCTCAAAAAAAAGAACGAACTTATCAGTTGATAATAGAGCTATTTCAATCCTGCATCTACCCTGAAAATTTCATTATCTACTTTGTATTATGTTTTTTCGATTTTTTCAGAGGAAAAATTAGATGCCCGTATGGTAGCCGTAGGAGATCACCTGTCCAGAATACGTGGCCAGGCCCTAGCCCAGATAGCACAAGTTTATCTTATGGATATGCTATGGATATCCATCATGGATATTGGGGATAACAGAAAAAGGCTCTGGTATATCCTATGGACGTCCATAGAATGGGACAGTGTGACCTTTTTGGATGTCTTATAGATATCCATTATGGATATTCATGAGATATCAACTACGGACATTCGCAAGAGTTAGCATATACTATGTATGTCTTCAGGATATCCAATTTTTTATTGCAATTTCTGTTTCTTTTCAAAAAAGTAAAAGGAAACAAGTAGTTCTCTATACAAGTTACAAATCTTGGGTCGTTTGACACTTGACAGTTTTTGACATATGTCTGGCCACCCTTCGTACATCCGAATGGATGGCGACACTGTAGATTTGTGATTTTTAAATTCTCTGCGGTTTTGAATTTTTTTCTATTTAATGACATGTACCCAGATTTCAGTTGTTTTTAGGACTAGACAATTTTATGTCGGATAGTAATTGTAGGGTTTTATAAATATAAAACCTAAACGTTGACAAAAGAATAAAATAAAAGTAGTGTTGAATTAATTTGGCCTAGGATTCATGCGTTCAACCGTTAAAAAATCATTCATTAACAGACCGAAAGTTACATATATTTTTCTCACTTATAACTTAATATGTATATGTATTGATCTCCATAGATGATATATCCATTGTTGATTTCTTATGGATATCTTATGGATGCCGAGATGTTACCTGATATGGATATCTAGAATGAAACTTATTTGGATGTCCTATGGATGTATCCAAGAAGTTCGTTTCGGATATCCTAAATATATCTGCAATAGGATATCCTATGGATATACAGTTTATGTCCACGGATATCCCGCCTTGAATAGGACTTGAAATGGACAACCATAAGATATCCTGTGTTAACTGGAGTCCCCTTATGCTCAACAAGTGATCTTTCAATGCGTATAGGAACTAAGTACATCGCGCGGCATGCATTTTTGCAGGTAGAAGAAGGAATCGCGCAAATAAGTTCGTATACGGTTTGAAAGATCACTTGTCGAGAATACAAGGCCAGTCCGAGGTAATTTCCGAACGAGCCTAATGTGTATTGGTATTGATTTAACAAGAAATGTTGATTTTTGCCGCAGGTAGGCGAAAAAGTTGTTCACAGCTGCTGCCATACGGTTTTTCCATCTAGAAACCGTTTTTATTTCAAAATTGCGAGTTTCTGATTGGCAGGAATTAAGACGAGGGAAATAATCCATGATAAACAGGCAAAATAACTATTTGAAAGAAAGAAAAAGGAGAACAACAAAACCCTAATAATCAAAGCCATAAAAACATTACAGTGGACAACAAAACATCCCTTGTAAGCGATACGCCCCTGCTCGTCCTCACGGCAGATAAAGAGGCTTCTCACCTCGACGTCCGGACAGGTTGAATCGGGACATAGAGCAAATTTTCCTATTACCGGCTTGATTTATGGCCGCTCCAGCCGGAAAACTGCGTTTCCCGACGGCCAAGGCGTCAAGAAAAAAGATGAACGATGGCCGGCTTATGTAAATAAAGGTTATGGGCCGGAGGTGTCCGTTCGGGAACGTGACACGAAAGGGGAAAAGCCGAAAAAGCGTCAGAGGAGAATTTATCGAGAGGGGCCCGGGGAATGGAATGTTTGAATTTGGAACAGTGACGTTTTCCGATATAGAAACTTCGGTTGGATTATTCGGGAATAATAGACTGATATTTTCGTTCTATCGAGAGAAATTTATAAGTTTGTTTTCTATGAATTATGTGGATTAGAAGGTTGGAACTTTGAAGAATATCTTTTGTTGAAATAAGTTCAACTCAGAATATATGATAAATGATTCTATTCATATTTGTTACTTCTAGGTGTCGGTAAAATTTATAGGGAAATATTTACAACAATTCACTCTTTTCTCAAAATATTAAGTTGTGGAAAAAGAAATACATTATTTTTAATTTGATTTTGGGGCTTTATTCAACATAGGTACAATCATTCGTTAATGCTCAAATATGTACTCATTTTTTCAGTTACTTGTTGCCATTTAGATAGTTATTTTTGTATCTAGTGCGCGAAATGCTACTTTGGTGATCGAGAACTGATTTTTTAACGAGGCGCAGCCGAGTTAAAAAAATAGTCGAGATCACCAAAGTATTTCGCGCATGAGATGCAAACAAAATTTTTTCAACAAACGCTTAGCTTGATATGAAAAAAAATATTGAACTGGTTTGAACTGTTTTTCCAAATCAAGTAATTAGGTATTATAACTATGGGCAATATATTGCAATATGTTGAAAGCAAGACTCAATGTTAAAGAAAACGTGAATTTCAAGAAATTTACCAAGTTAAAATATAAAAATCCCATATAGTTTACATGCAGTGTGCGAAGTAAGTATTTCGCACATTACTTCGCGCACGGTGTCATAGTAACAAAGGAAATGAAAAAAAGGGTCACTTCGCATATTCTTGCCAATGCGCGAACCTTGTCATTTTTTGACGTTTGTAGAAAAAGGTAATTTCATTATGCCTCGTTTCCAAATCGTCTTATCCCAATTAGCAAAAAATGAGATAACAATTTTCTCTTGAGGACAATTTTACATCACCAAGAGCGTTAGTCATGGACTAAAATAAATGATAATCGCTTGGTGCCAGATCTGGACTATTAGGCGGATGCATAAGAACCTAACAACCAACGTCCCGAAACTTTTGGCAGGACATCAAAGACGTGTGATTCCAGGCGTTGTCCAGATGGAATACGATAACTCTCCTATTTGCTAATTCTGGTCTCTTCTGATCAATTGCTGCTTTTAATCGGTCTAATTGCTGGCAGTAGAGATCCGAATTAACTGTCTGGTCATTAGGCAGTAGTTCAAAGAAGATGACCCCTTTTCAATCCTACCAAATAAACAGCAAAACTTTTCGGACCGTCAATTCTTGTTTGACAACCGTTTGAGCTGCTTCACCAGCCTTCGACCATGAACGTTTTAGCTCGATATTGTCGTATGTGAACCATTTCTCGTCACCAGTAACCAACCTCTTCAGAAATGGATCAATTTTGTTTCGTTTGGCCAAGGAATTGCAGATGGAAACACGATCCATTTAATTTTTTTTCCGACAACTCGTGCGGCACCCAAACATCAAGCTTCTTTTTGAAGCCAGTCTTCTGCAAATGGTTTGGAATTGTTTTATGGCTCATCTTTAGCTCCTTAGCGATGCTGCGACAGTCCTTATGACGGTCTACTTCGATCATTTCCAATATTTTATCAACATTCTTGACGACAGGCCTTCCAGTGCGTGATGCATCTTTCACATCAAAATTACCGGAACGGAATCGTCGAAACCAAAACGCTCGTGATTGACTGTTACAGAATTAGGACCATAAACATTTTTTACATTTGTAGCTTTCATTCTCCCCTTAATCAAAGCAAAATTGTAAAATGTACCGAATTTTTTCTTTGTTCACCTCCATCTCTGAGCAAAGTCTGAGGAAGCAACAAACAATTACCATCCAAGGTGTTGAGTAGATAGCGCAGCGTTCCGTTCACTGAATATGGCCATTGTCATCAGAAGTTGAATGACTGAGTATACCATTCAACCTTACACAACATTTCCTTCTATATCTGCATATAAATATGCACTATCCAATATAGACTCTTCATTCATAATGTAACCAACATCGAAAAACTGAACAATAAAATGCAGTATACCCTCATCGGACCTTTAGTTACGACAGCCTCGATAGATTGGATGCACTTTCGGATGTCAGGAAGATTTCCCGGGATGTATTGGGCTGATCCCATAGGAAATCATTCGGGCATCCATGAAACTGTTGTCTTTACTACGCGTTTGTGCGCTTAAAGAAGGTGAAAACGGCGGATTTCTAGTGGTCTCAGAAAAGTGGAGGTATAGATTCCTTGTTTTTACAGGCTACTTCCTATTTGACTGGCTCGTTTTCGTACAACAAGAACAATGAAGGAGAAATGTTACCCTTCTGCTGAAGCACCTTATTGCGTTGAGATGTTTAATATGTTTTCGTCTTCAGGTAAGAATATCTAACACAGAGGTTCCCATACTTTTTTTTCTCATAGACCACTTTAAACATTTTGCTGGATCTGGTGGACCCCCTGCAGCTATTACATTTACTAACTTACTTCCAAAACCCGAAAAAAGTATATGTCTATGTAAATCTGTGTTGTGGCTATTTTTCAATCAACTATGAGTTAAAAGTTTTCGAAAAAAAGGTGAGAATTTATATTGCTTTGATTATGCTGTGAGTATTGTCATTTAAGCTATGTTTCAAGGCCAGTCTAAAAAGCGTCTTCATCCAACAGTTGGATTCCTACTTTACTTTTTTGTATTCTAAGATTGACTCACAGTACAAGAAACCAATAAGCTCCCACTTCGGAGTGGTAAAAAGTAAAAATAAATATTTTCTTGTTTTGTAGCTATTTATTCAAACACAAAAATTACTACACTTTTAATTATGTTGTTATAACAGTCTTAGTAGAATCAAAATTTAACATCAAAACTAATAATGATTATTATTTTAAAAACAGTCGCAATATAATCAAAATTTTGATTATATTGCGACTGTTTTTAAAATAATAATCATTATTAGTTTTGATGTTATCTTTCATCTCAGATTACCATTGTAATCTGAGATAAAAGTTATACCTTAGTTATTGCGTTGAGATGTTCAATATGTTTTCGTCTTCAGATAAGAATATCTAACATTCTAACAGAAGCAATCTTTTTTAATCGAATTGAAACATATACGCCAGTACCACAGATTAAACAGCTACGACACTGGAGAATTCCCATTCTGCTTCTACCACGAAAGCATAGGTAGTTAAACTGACGAAGGAAAACAAACCTTCCTCTTTACCTGAATTTCAAAATGTTGAACGATGTCTATTCTTATTCGTTTCGAATAACCAAGCAATCAACAGAAACATCTTTTTCTGAGCATATGAAACTTGAAAATATTTACTGAATAAATTTGGGAGATGCAATTGTAGATTGTTGAGTAGACATTCTGTAACTAAGTGAACTGGAGTTTCCTCTTTTTGCCTACAGAATCATCATAGGCTTCCTAAGGCGACAATGCTCTGTTAGAAAGCCAGTGAAAGGCGTAACTTAATCTTACCTTACCAAGGTCCAAGTACTTTTTGGACCTTGCAGTTTCAAAATTTGGAAAGAACTTTATGAAATGATGGATTCCCGGAAGATTCATTCAGAGTGCTTCCTCCAGTTTTTTTCTTCTTCAAAAACTCTTTCTTACATTTGCACTTGTCTATACCCAGGTTCTGGGATAGTAGGTTGCGTTACTGCTTCCTTTCTGGCTAGTATTTTAGTCTTTTCCTGAGTGACTAGAAATCCAGACTTAAGTCCATTAAATGAATTACATTGCCATAAGGAGCTTGAGTGTGATAATCTGTGTCAATTAAGTAGTAGTGGTACACTCAGATTCAGATGGCAATATAGCATTTGAAATAGATATTGTATGATCAGAGGGCTCATCTTCACACTATTCACGAGAGTTTCTGGAACCTTGAAATTGACGGATTATAACAGATATCAAGTAGGGATTATCACTTATTATGACCCTCTATCCACAACGCGACTAATTAAAACTGTGCTTCAACTATATTATATGTTCTGTGGCTCCATTCTCTATTTAACATTCGAGACGTCATCATCGAGTAATTCTTAAAACAGAAACGGGATCGTAAATATTTTCTATTTTTGGGTTGAATAAATTGCTGACATTTTAAAGAAGTAACATAACAGCTATATTCCATACCAATTAAATCGGTCATTCATACAATAAACTTGAAACACTGAAAACCAGAGAGTTTAATTTCGATATATTAAAATAATTGATATTTTTTTCGGTTAAATGTATTTATCCAACCACACAACAATAGTTGTGTCACTTTCATGAAATTCATTTCGTTATTTCAATCCATATAGTTCCCATCAATTCAACTACCTAATTGAAGAATATCATGTTTGATCCTGTGTTTTTTTGACAATTTTAAACTATGCCATCAAAGATATGACGCATATTGAGTTTCCATCATGCATTGGAATTATTAAAATTCACAACAAAAATTATGAAACTGCAGCAGTGGCAGTTCGAAACTGAAAGCAGTCGTCATTAACCTTTTTTACCTCTTTTGGCAATAGTGGCTACATTGAGAAGTCATACCAACTGGTCATGGTCAATCAGAAGTTATACTTGCCGCATTTGTCAATTTAAGTATATCAGCCACAACTATGAAATTTATATTTGGCCCAAGAGCGCACGTGTCTCAAATCATGAAACTTTTTAGGTTTTCGAGTTATTAAACTACTGAAAGAGAAGCATGATTCTGATGAAATCGTAGTTCTCAATTTTGAAAGCATACGTTCCAGGATTTCATTATGATATTAATTGTAGATTTAGTTATAAAGATCGAACTTTCTCATACTGATTATCGAACAATAAAATACAATAATGGCACTTCAAACAAATCTAACAACCGCTACACATAACTCAAAATTCAATTTTACGAATTGAGGCTAACCAAACTCAATCTAATCAAATCAACAACTGTCGAGATGAACTCGTTTCTGATTGGTCGGTTAATTTGGCTTTTCTTAAGTTTCCTCGTACAAGAAGTTATCTTGACTATCTGATGAGTCAACATGGAAAACTCAATAAAAAAGGAAAAACCAATACAGTCCAAGTGATTCAAATTATTGTAATCATCCCTAATAAGGTAGCCCTCAAAACCCCCGCAAGGTATCAATCATACACATGTTCGTTAAAGTCTGGAGATCTACGGACACAGAAACAAATTACACACCTAACCCCATAATCGCTCATCAACCTCACCCGCCCTCTAATTAAAGCCGTTCCTTGCCCACAACAACCCCTTTTGCAGCCGACATAATCGCATCTCTATTTAGCATTCCAGACATTTCCCGCAAATAGTTCGCAACGCAGAAAAACAACGGTTCTCACGTAGCGGCATGCCGTGGAAAACGCCTCGCTTTCGGGGGAATCCTCTCAATTTGGAGGCAATGCCTGCTACGCGTGCCACACCGACCTCCCAGACGCCGCCGCCGTCCGCCTCCACGATCCTATTCAACAGGTCTCTACAGTCCGCGAATTTCGAGCGTTTAGAGCACTGAACCAGAAAATGGTGCCGGTATATGGCCGGAGTCGATGACTCGGAAGATTATCATTTTCTGTGGACGCGTTGTACCGTGACAAATGATGTGCAGCACGTGGGTTAGAGAGCATACATTTGATAGTGTTATTGGGTGCTAATCGCTCTTGGTGGTTATTCATGGAGTGGACGAAATGGGAGGAATTGAGATGTGCCGAAGTGCAAGAATAATGGCCTCTATTTGAATGTTAAAAAATACATCCATTCACAAAACAAGGGCGAAGTCTAGCATAAGCTACTCAATTTAACCATTCAGAATACACAAAAAATTATATTCGCCCATAAAATACATAAAAAACATATTTCTTCAGCTTTGTTCGGTTAACAACCGTCCCTTCAATACTGACCTCAGTGAACTTAAGGAGGTCGTCTCATAAATGTGAAGATGCTCATTGTAGAGCTTTACAGCGTTGAATGTGAAACAACGCTGAAACGTGGCTGAAAGAAAACTAGGCAACATAAGCCTCTATCCATGCCTGATCGCGACATCATGAACATTTGCTTGAACTGAGCCTTTCCTTGGGCTTGGAAAGTGGACCAATATAAGGAAGCGGTCCAGCAATGGTAGTTGAATAGTAGAATCACCTTCTAGCGAAATACCTCTTGACTTAGCTCAAACAATTTGTGGTGATTTCATCTACCTACAATATATCATAAAGCTCCTGAAGATGTCACGAGCTCAGCTTCGGGTTACAGTTCATTGCGATCTCAAGGTCTATTGTGCCCCCTTACAGAGCTGTTCGGAACATACTATCACAGCTCGCCTTCCAATTCCAGAGATCTGATAAAATCCTATAACTGCGAAGGCATCAACGAGGCTAGTTCCTCACTCTTACAAGTTTCTTGTCCAAGGCATTCTCTCCTTAGGCTCGCCATGCCAAAGCATTCCGTGACTAGGTGAATGGGGGTTTCTTCCCCCTCCCCACAAAACCTACACTCATCAATGTCCGATAATCACAGCCTCGACAGGTGCTTCCTGAGGTGACAGTGTCCTGTGAGAAAGCCAGTGAGGAGGTGTAATTGTTTCTTACTAAGATCCAGATATCATTTGGATCTTGCTGTTTCAAAGTTCCGAAGGAGCTTAGTGGAATGATCCATCCCTAGGAGATTCCTCCAGAGCTGATGGGGCACTGTCAGTATACATATTATTTGTACCCTATCGGAAAGTTGGCAGATGAGATGTTAAGGCTCTGAGGATCAGAAGCAAAAACAGCTGAACACATGGTATGCCAGTGTCCAGAGCTGGGTTGCCCTAAGAACAATTCATATGGGTAAACCAGTCCAGGACACTCAAGAAGTAACGACCAAGGCTCCTAAGAAGGTTGTCGGTTTCATCAAAGCCATTGACGACCTCCTTGGGTTTCTATGAATGAATTGTGTAGACTGTAGAGAACAGAAGATCCCGAAGCTCCCAGAAGGCTAACGTAGCCAATTGCTCATATGTTTTTGAGTTTGTGAGTAATAATTTGAAGTATAATAGTATATTATGCAACGAGCATATTGTAACGTGGTTTTCTCGGCGAAACTTACCTCGAGCGCCAGCTATTCTTTTTTCTAATAAGGGAGAATAGCAAACCTACCAGGGCAGCTGCTAGTCAGAGACAGAGTTCGTCGTTATCTAGGATATTAGCGATAACAGAGAAAATCAGAAATAGAGCAAATTTACACAGTTTATTCAGATAGCGAAAAATAGTTA
The DNA here is from genome assembly GCA_013421045.1 of Propylea japonica. Lineage (NCBI taxonomy): Eukaryota > Metazoa > Arthropoda > Insecta > Coleoptera > Coccinellidae > Propylea > Propylea japonica. Next base: position 80,659,317 of record CM024242.1, on the reverse strand, counting down.
TATAAAAATACAGTGAAATAAGACGCTATATGAAATCAATACAAAATATAAACTGGTCAGTTTTGTCTGACTGCGAGCACTTTCATAAGAAACAAAGATTTTCCCGGTACGAGTCAGCCAGAATAGGAAATAAGTTAATTTAAACGGTTAATTCAAATATATGATAAAATCAGGAAAACAGGAATAAAAGGGGTCAGCATAAGAGTGCACAACGGTTATACTTGTCCGATATTCTTTCAGTCCTAGAATTCACCACGTAGTCTACCACTTTGCTTGTTTCTCGTATAAACAGGTTGGGGTTTGGCCAGGTGAAAGTAGAGGGTTGAAAAGGATATGTCGAACTTGCTAGGAGCAGGACAAAGCAGGAAAGGTATTCGATTGAACGTACTATAGCATAGGTTTGCATCAGCCCTCCGGTCTGACTATGAGTTACACGCCATAAAGGACAGACTAACTACGGGCACCGGTTATACGGCCAAACGTACTATAGTAGACTAACTACGGATACCTGGACAAACTAGGAAAGGTATTGTTAAGGATCTGACGGAACAGCTATGTAGGTAGACTCAACGAGGTATAAAAATAGGACCGCAATAAATCGGCTCGGTACTTACAATTCAATTACACTAGCACTCACTGAAGCAAAAAAATGTAAAGAGAATTCAGAAACTTTAGAAGCGCAAAAAGAAATATGATCGTTTGTAGCAGCGAAAAATTCGGAACTAATTTAATTGAAAAGGTATACTTCTGAAACAGAAAATAATTTGGAACTAACTTAACTCAAGCAAAACTGATTCGGAACTAATTCCCGATGTAGGGAAACCTCGCCTTTTATAATCTTCCGGAGGGGGGTGGAAAAGGTAAGCGCAGAAACGTTAAAATTTGCAGGAGAGTACCTCGGTAAAAACATCTTAAAACTGGCTTATCGTACGTATATGCAAAAAACGGCGTTATCGGCGATCGGCGTTGTTCTTGCGGACGATTCTACGATGTTTTATGTATGAAAAACAACATCAATCGCTAAATGTTCGGTTTTTTCGATTGTTTTGAATTAATTCTGAACGGAACAAAAATTCACGAATTCAAAATGAAAACTCGGATAAATTAAATGAAGACTACGGTTTTTCCTGATTGTTGTGAATTAATTCTGAACGGAATAAAAATTCCCGAATTTAAAACGAAAACCTGAATAAATTATTTTAAAATGAAGATCAATTACTCATTAACTCAGTTATAAAATTGAACTTCATTACATCCCCCCTGCTACGGAAAGAAAATTCAATCAATAACAATTTGAATTTTCGCGGCTCCCAACTATCGCAACAAACAAGTCAACGAACTAATACGCCCCTGTGCTCGAAATCAGACTTACAATAATCATACAGCTAGTAGTTCCTCTGGGTAACCAAGCAGGTCCAAGTCCAATTCGTAGTTCCATATTATGTGTCGGAGTTGGTGTTCTGTGGTTGCTGCCGGCGCAGGACAGGTGTCATCGCTCAGCGCATGCGTCGCCGCCATGGTTGTTTACTTCTGTTGTTCTGTTGTTGGTCGGTGTGAACATGAATTAATTTAATTAGTAAATGTGTAAAGTGGACTGGCGATGGATATAAAAGCCGAGGATTGTTCTTACACTTGATGCACAGTAAGTTTGTAATTATAAGTCTTACTCGATGTGGTTCCAAAATAGTGCTTCGCAGATGGTGAAAGCACAATTACGACAGCCCCATCATTCATGTGTGGACAGGGTGGATGTTCTAATTTCCCATGGTGTAGTCGGCGTCCTGGACTGGTGCAACAGGTGTGGACTGTGGGTGGAATATCGACGTCGGCTCAGACAGATGACTTACAGGTGGGTAGTTCAGGTAGTTCTAACCATTTGATTCCAGTGAAATTTCTCCCATATTCTTCTGTTTTCCTGGCGAGTTTTCTTCGAGAAACTGTGTTTCCCATTTCCATAGACGGTTAAATAATGAACGGTAACAATAATGTCTGATTCGGAATGAAAACGGTGTAATGGGTTGGACCCATTGGAATCATAAACGGATTTAACAGTTTGAATTAGAAATAACTTTGTTTCATTCAACGGTAACAGTTCAGACAACTATATTTAGTTTCAGTCATGCAGAAAACGAAAACAAATATTCATTAAAAGTTTTAATACAATATTTCAGACAGTTTACCCAATTTGTTGTCGTTTTCAGGTAGAGAAAGAATTAAGATCAGACAAAATTACCAGGTACTGTTATGAAACTGTTATTATCATGTAGTAAGTTATTTTGAACGGTTTTCAGGTAGTAGTTGGACGGAAAATAAAACTGTTGGTTGGAAATGACGGTATAATGGTACATAATACTAATTTTTACAGTTTTCTTCTTCTTGACTTACGGTTTTCTTCTATACAGGTCGCAGCGAGCTTCGTGTATCTGGGGCAGGCACGGAGAGCCAACTCCCTGCTGGTGGGAATTCTCACTTTTCTGGAACCCCTGTGAGCTGGTTGCACCCGTTGGATTCTCGTAGCGGTCCCTCTTGGTCTGGACTGGGACGGAAGATTACATTGAACAGCCACCTCCCTCTGATAGGTGTGACAGGGACAGTTCCGGGTGAGGGTGCCTAGCAAACCACAACGACTACAAAACAGTAACGGTGTTCCTGTGCAGTTGGCTCTGCTGTGTTCTCCTTGGCCACATTTCCAGCACATGCCAGGACGGAGTTCCAGGTACACATTGTGGCCCATGGTACCAACAGTACGGACTCTGGAAGGTAAGTTAATTCGGGGCTTTTCGGGATTGAGAGGACGGGATTTTAGATTATTACCTCTAGGTTTAATTCGGGGCTTTTTGGGAATGAAAGGACGGGATTTTAGATTATTACCTCTAGGTTTTTCCCAGGTGTCCACTTCCATAGGAACTGCTCCACGGTTTGATGTGGCGGTTTCCCCATCTTTGCTCATGCCGGACGGTTCACCCTGGTGGTGTTGCCCAGAAGTAGACGGTGAACCAGCTTGTTTGGCGGTTCCCAACGGCAGTGGAACTGTGTCGGCAGGAGGGGCACATTCATCTAGTTTCTTCTGTTGTTCACAGGTCAGTTCTAGCAGATGTTCACTGGCGAGATGCACTTCAGGGGTTGGTTCGTTGACAGGAGTCGGTTTGGAGATCAGTCGGCCTTCTAGATAGCATTCTGCGGTTTTCAGATTAATGCTGAAGTTGTAGTTTGACAGTGTGTCCATTCCCAGTATGACGTCCACCGGTAGGTCAGGAATTAGTAGGAATGTTAAGTCTGCCAGGGTATAATCGTCTATCCTGACTAGAGTGGTGTAGCGTTTAGGTGTGACGGTGGTCTTACCATTGGCTATCACTACAAAGTTATTGATCATAGGCTCTCCTTTTATTCCTCTCTCTTCCAAGTGCCCGGCCACTTTCTGGCTGCAGAAGCTCTTGGTGGCTCCGTATCTATTAGTGCCTGGAAAGATTTACTAACTACATGAATGTCTATTAACGGACGATTTTCATTACAGACGGACGGTGACAGTGGAGTCAATGTCCCCAGAGATATGGCCGACCCCAATTCCATACCTCCATTTCTCGAACACGGACAGTCTCGGGAGAGAATATTCTCCCTCTGGCACCTGGAACAGAACAGTTTCGGCGGTCTGCGACACTCTCGGCGCATGTGGCCGTATCCACCACAGCGGAAACATTGAGTCTGGTAAGAGACCCTCAAATTTCTTTCTTTCTGTCGGTCGGTCCGGTCCGGAGTTACAGAGGTCTCAGTCCGGTTGTCGGTGTCCAGCAAGCAATTGGCCTGATAGCGGTTTCGCTGCTGTGTGTTGTAGGTCAGGTGCGGTTCATCAATGAGGCCAGGTTTGGAGGGTGGCCTGGTGTATTGGTTCATCTGCCATTGAACCAGTTCAACCACTTTTCCCCTCTGTAGGAGCTCATCATAAGTCCTAGTTTCTTGGAAGGCCAGGGCTTGTTGCAGAGATGGTAGTAATCTCTGTCTAATCAGACGAATCTGTTCCTCTTCGGACGGTCGGTTGCAGGATAATTTCTGGAACAGATTCTGCATTCTTGTAACATAGAGCAGAAATTTCTCATCCGGGCCCTGCGTTCGCCTTTTTATTTCCTCCAACAGGTTTTCTTCGTAATTCACCGGTAGGAAAGCGTCTTTCAATTGGAATTTGAAGTCGTCCCAGTTTTGAAACGTTCCTCTACGGGGGATGAACCAATCCCGGGCGTCTTTCCTCAGGAGTTCGTATACAGAGTCGAACACCTGTCCTAGTGGTACTTTGCGTGACTCAGCCAGTCTTTCCACCTCATCGATGAAATCGGTGACACTCTTAGTGCCATCAAATGAAATTGTCCATTTGTACAGGGGAACAGACGGTGTTGAGGTAAATCGGGCTTCGGGTTCAGGTCGGTAATTGCCTTGTGCCAACGGTCTGAGGGGGTTTCTTGGCGGTATATTTGCCGGAAAAGATATCTCCTGTAGTATTGCTCTACATGTCCTTCTGGTGTCATTTATAACTCGATCTAATATAGAATTTCTTTCAGGTGTGTAAGCTCGTGAGACTGCACCAGTGGACGGTGGACGGATGTCTTCTCCGAGGTCAACAAGCGATGGTTCGACTCCTGCTGCTCGCTGAATAGGGGACACCCCAGGGGAAGGCGGGACCTCCAGGTCCAATAGAGATCTCCCCTCCCGCTGCGAAGACGGTTGTTGAAGGCTGCCCCCATGAACTTCCTGTAACGCATCCAAGGCCTGGCTGTAGCTCCTTTTAACTGACTGACCAATTGTGACTGTGTCTCATCAGTGGTTCAATAAAGTTCAATCTTCCTTGTACGTGTTTTAGCCTTGTGAAAATGCGCGAATATTCATTATCGGCATTGTCGTGGTTGAAGTCCTGAATTGATTCAACTAAATCGGTGAGTTTATTCTGGCATATTCTATATCCAAGGTAGGATCCATCCATGTCACAGACTGTAACGGGGTATTTGATTGAATGACCTGTCGTAGTAAGCATCGCTTAGGCATCACTGTGCCTGGCACTGTTTGTCCTCGGAGTTGGAGTTCGTAGGTTAACTCGTCACTCAATAGCCGATTCACATCCATGTTCACTATTGGCGGTTAAGTCTTTCCACGTAAGGTTCGGTTGTGCTCGATCAAAAGTATATTCAGTTCCCGGTTAACACTCACGAACTATCAACTATTTGTTCACTCGCACAGAATTTAAAGCTGTAAAGGAATTATCGATAGCAAGTAAGTATACAAGTAAACAACAATGCCAGTCACAACCAGGCTAAAGTTCACAATTGGTTGTAGAAGTACAATTATACCAGCAATAGTAAAGTTTATAATAGCTTACAGATCAAGATCAATCAGATAAACCGCAAATCAATTAATCAGAATAGTTTAAAGTAAAGGTCAAGTCCATATAAATTTAAAATCCAACAACAACCGAAAATTCAACAATGTTCAAGTAGTAACCAGAAAATATAGCAGAGCTAAGGTATACCAGAAGCGCAATAGCAATAGTCTAACTAGTCCACTGCTAAAAATGCACCAAAAGTCACACAGTTTACGAATGTCCGGTTTAAAACGACTCACTTGTGTAATAATCAGGTATCACTAAAATAGCAATAGTTCATAAACTGTTGACCGAAAAATTCACTGTCCCAGCAGTTCAATTCAATCGCACAGATAATAGTCAAAATATAAATATCGTAACAGTTAACAGATTAACCAGCAGGAATAAAACACCAAGTCTTTTATTTCATTCACCAATAAATGTTCAGGTCAATGGAAAATGTTCAGTCTCAAGCACAAACTACAAATCCACCTACCTCGGAATAATCCTGTAACTGCACAATTCGGTTGTACAATTCAATTTCCTGTAACTGCACCTGTATTGAAATCAAAGCAAGAAAAAAGAAAAAAAAAAAAAATCCAACAATATCAAAAACAAGTTCAACACTGTTCAGAAATAAAACACTATCAGAAAAAGAATTCAAGATTTCATATCAGTTTCATAAATTGCAGTAATTAAAACTCAGAACAATTTATTTATTTCACACAGGTTTCAAGGAGGGAAAGGTCAAAAATAATGGTTTAAAAGTTTTCAGCGGTCAAAAATAAAACTCAGAATATTGTCTTTACTTCACCAATGAATAAGTCGAATCACTTTCGGATGGTATAAACTGTACAGTATTAAATCGGGGCGCAAAATATTTCACTGAAACTCTATTTCTGACGGTCCCTGCTCGGGCGCCATTTTTGTAACGTGGTTTTCTCGGCGAAACTTACCTCGAGCGCCAGCTATTCTTTTTTCTAATAAGGGAGAATAGCAAACCTACCAGGGCAGCTGCTAGTCAGAGACAGAGTTCGTCGTTATCTAGGATATTAGCGATAACAGAGAAAATCAGAAATAGAGCAAATTTACACAGTTTATTCAGATAGCGAAAAATAGTTATATAAAAATACAGTGAAATAAGACGCTATATGAAATCAATACAAAATATAAACTGGTCAGTTTTGTCTGACTGCGAGCACTTTCATAAGAAACAAAGATTTTCCCGGTACGAGTCAGCCAGAATAGGAAATAAGTTAATTTAAACGGTTAATTCAAATATATGATAAAATCAGGAAAACAGGAATAAAAGGGGTCAGCATAAGAGTGCACAACGGTTATACTTGTCCGATATTCTTTCAGTCCTAGAATTCACCACGTAGTCTACCACTTTGCTTGTTTCTCGTATAAACAGGTTGGGGTTTGGCCAGGTGAAAGTAGAGGGTTGAAAAGGATATGTCGAACTTGCTAGGAGCAGGACAAAGCAGGAAAGGTATTCGATTGAACGTACTATAGCATAGGTTTGCATCAGCCCTCCGGTCTGACTATGAGTTACACGCCATAAAGGACAGACTAACTACGGGCACCGGTTATACGGCCAAACGTACTATAGTAGACTAACTACGGATACCTGGACAAACTAGGAAAGGTATTGTTAAGGATCTGACGGAACAGCTATGTAGGTAGACTCAACGAGGTATAAAAATAGGACCGCAATAAATCGGCTCGGTACTTACAATTCAATTACACTAGCACTCACTGAAGCAAAAAAATGTAAAGAGAATTCAGAAACTTTAGAAGCGCAAAAAGAAATATGATCGTTTGTAGCAGCGAAAAATTCGGAACTAATTTAATTGAAAAGGTATACTTCTGAAACAGAAAATAATTTGGAACTAACTTAACTCAAGCAAAACTGATTCGGAACTAATTCCCGATGTAGGGAAACCTCGCCTTTTATAATCTTCCGGAGGGGGGTGGAAAAGGTAAGCGCAGAAACGTTAAAATTTGCAGGAGAGTACCTCGGTAAAAACATCTTAAAACTGGCTTATCGTACGTATATGCAAAAAACGGCGTTATCGGCGATCGGCGTTGTTCTTGCGGACGATTCTACGATGTTTTATGTATGAAAAACAACATCAATCGCTAAATGTTCGGTTTTTTCGATTGTTTTGAATTAATTCTGAACGGAACAAAATTCACGAATTCAAAATGAAAACTCGGATAAATTAAATGAAGACTACGGTTTTTCCTGATTGTTGTGAATTAATTCTGAACGGAATAAAAATTCCCGAATTTAAAACGAAAACCTGAATAAATTATTTTAAAATGAAGATCAATTACTCATTAACTCAGTTATAAAATTGAACTTCATTACAATATAATGGCCATTATACGCGAGTAACTTAGGTACCATACTTTATCCACGACTACTACTATATTCTTGAAGATTTTAACACTTGGCGACCGCGACAAGACCCTTCTATGACAAGCGTGGAAAAAGTCAAGTTGACACATGAGAAATTTTTGGAGAACTGGTCATTGAATATTTTGTAATAAAAAAAGCTTTAATCGGTATAATAAAAGTAGATTTGGACCTCGATTCACAAGGTATTGCCCATATTCTATTATAGCAAAGCTAAATCTATGAAGCATCTGACAGCAGTGAATTATCATAATCTCCCTTGTGATTAATGAGTATTATTAAGACCGAGCACAGAGACGTACAATGGACGGATTTCACAATAGTCGTGGATAAACAAAATGTCTTTCACATGTCAGCATACCTGAAAATGGCGAATAAAGTTGATATAGCAATATTGATATTTTACTACTAAAAGTGAACAACCCAACTGTAGTGGTTCGTATCAAAGAAGATTTAAAACAGTTTCTGAGTAGAACCCAATTGTCATCTCATGAATCAGTAGAGAGATACCTTGTATTGTTTTAATGATACTTGACCCAATCTTCTTTATCAATACAGTTCGATTTCTGGAAGATATCGGAATATGTTTCTTCCTGTTGAAAGAAGGAACTAGAAATTTCAGCAGCAAATGGCGAAAGATGACAACAACAAAAGTGACAGCTATCAGATAGCGGAACCTGTCGATGGAAGATTCGTAGATGATCATTCCACAAAAAATCAATAGACTTACTTCTCTTGTTCCACTAAAATCTCCATCCAACAATTTGCATAATCGACGCTTTTACCCAAATTGCATCGCTCCATTAACAATGAGTTAGCTAAACATAACATCAAGGTGGAAAATTCGAAACATGCTTTCATTAGGAAACATTAATAAACAGAATTAAATCAACCACTTACCCAACTGTTTTCTTATTCCGTTTCCCATCTTGCTCCTCCAGAGGCTGTGTATGAGGGTAGGATCCGCTCTTCGCCACTCCCTCCATCCTGAAAGGGTTCTTCTTATGCCCCCTACGCCTCCACCACCAACAGGGAATAATATATTACCGGGTATCGGGGTGCTTACGGAACCCGCCTGGGGTTGCACGTGCTGACTTATCTGGGGAGCCGGCAATCCTTCAGCTGTATCAAAAATTCATCGCTTTAGAGAATTATTCATAAATTCTGAATAGAGTGCATCAGCAAATTAGGTTAGGAAGGTCTAGAAATTTGGTCGCCGATTCTCGTAGTGGGGCATGAAGAGCGTCTCGATTTCAATTTCATGAGGCTGGGAAATGGCGCCAGCTAGGTCTTTCTTTCACGTATTTTCTAACACCCGATTATACTCAGCTCACTTCAACGGCAGGTAGCAGGGAAGTGGGCAGCGCGAGAATGTAATCACTACACTTCCCTGCTGCCTCCCATTGCCATTAGTGTTGCTCTACGCTCCCTGAATTGGCGGTTTTTCGTACGGAAGTCAAAGGACCGGCAGCGTGAACAGCTGTGAGTGATTAGAACTAGGTTGCTCTGGAATTTCTTTGTCCGTCATTGCCGACACTTGGTCGTGAGGGGAATGTTGCAGCAGAGTGTGATTGCTCACTGCCTTCGATACTGTCGCAGAAGAATTTCGGGAATTATTGCGACCAAATGTCGGCAACGACGGAAAAAGAAAATCCACAGCAACCTAGTTTAATTTAATCACTTACAGCTGTTCACTCTGCCGGTCCTTTGACTTCCGTGTAGGAAAAACGCCAATTCAGGGAGAGTAGAGCAACACGACATTCTCGCGCTGCCTACTTCACTGCTCAATTTCCTGCTCCCTGCCGTGGGAGTGAGCTGAGTTTGTTGTGTTACACATTATCTATTAGATGAAGCTATGAGGGTCACTCAGTCTGGCAAAGAATAAGAATTGAACTGTTGAATAAGTTTCGGCAAGGTTCCATAGGGTAAAGCAGAGGAACTTGCTGATTCAGAAATTGAATAAAAAAAAACTTAAGCAAATATCAATTTAATTGTTTTCCAACATCAAGTACAACAAATGGCAAATGGTGCCCATAATTGTCAATTGAATTGAGCAAATGCTGGACGATGTTGTCAGATATTTCCAAAATCGGCTGTGTATTAACAATAATGTTCACCATTTGTCAGATATCATCTTTAAAACTTGCTAAATATGAACTTAAAATGTTTCAGTATTCATTTTTCCACTTGAAAAACAACATTTTAGTTACATTCCGGATTGACTTATTAAGCACGCAATTGTTCGTAAACGAATGACGAAATGGGGCTCTGCCTCAATTTAAATGATGATGACAAGCACATGAGTAGTAGATTATAATAGTTATAAGAAAAAGTGACACAGTTCACATAAAATTAAATCGCATATTCAAGAATTGATGAGATAGAAAAACTGATTCGTGATGAATATATGAGAACGCCAACAGATGTTAGAAAATGATTCAGAAAAAACGTCATTAGAAAAACTAAGAGGGGTAGACCAAGAAGATGTGGGCGAAGTAATGTCAAGCAAGCAAAGAATCAGAGAGTCTGGTCCTCTCTGAATAACTAGATCTTATTGCGAACCTCCCTAGTGATATAATGATCAAGAAAGTAAGCACTGAGAAAAACTTCAGGACGTTGCTAAGTAAAAGAGAGAGTAAAATGGTAAACAGATGGTTCTAAGACCTCTACAGGAGCAGGCTCTGGGGTATACGGGCCAAGTACCAAGTGTGCACTGTCGCTAGAAAGAAACTATCAGAAGTGCGATATAGCCATACACTCAGATAGTCAAGCTGCTATTAAACTAAATGAGGTAGTCAAGAAAAATAACGTCTTTTTAATCTGGGTTTCCAGCCACTCGGGAATCAAAGGAAACGAAGAGGACAATACACTTACCAAAGAGGGAGCACGAATGTCACTCATTAGCCCAAAACCCTTCTGTGGTATATGTAAATGTACCTATAAGAAGGAGTTTCTGGGGAAGGAGAGAGCCGAGAGGAAAAAACTCTGGCGAAATCTCCCAGGGATGAATCATTTCACTGAGTTCCTTCGGAACTTTGAGACAGCGGGATCCAAAAGATATCTGGATCTTGGTAAGAAGCAATTACACCTCCTTACTGGCTTTTTTACAGGAAACTGGCGCCTCAGGAAGCACCTGTTGATGATGGGATTATCGGACACTGAAGAGTGTAGGTTCAGTGGGGAGGAGGAAAAACCCTCATTCACCTAGTCACGGAATGGCTTGGCATTGCGAGCCTAGAGGAGATGCCTTGGGCGAGAAACACTTAACAGTGAGGAGCTAGCCTCGTTAAAGCCTTCACAGATATTAGATTTCATTAGATCTCTGGAACTGAAAGGCGAGCTGTGAAGGGTTTTGCCAGAACAGCTCTGTAAGGGGGCACAATAGACCTTAAGGTCGCAGTGAACTGTAACCCCTTTTTAAACTAAACTAAACTAAACGTCAAGCAAGTGGCAACCTGAGAACTATAGAGGAAGAAATTCACAATAGATAAATGTAGATATCCATAAAGAAGGGAAAGCAGAAACGGCACCAATTGTTCATTTTTTTCCTCTCGATGACCCTGAACACATATCATCTGGAAAAAATCTCATGTCATCAACACCCCCCATTTCTGTCACAACCAAAAATTTTTCCGACTCAAAATCAACATCGTCGCACAAAGAAAAACACTGTCGTCGCCGCATCGACCGACTTTTCCGGATGGACGGGAAAGCGGCAGCTCGCTTCAAAGAGTTCGGATGCACAAAAGGGTTGTCGGAAACGCGACCCGACAGGCTGTTTTTCCAGTCGTTCGAAACATACGACGTACGCAATCCAATATTTATGTCCTTGCCAGGCGGTTTTTCCGGAGCTTTCCCGGCCTGGAAAAGGTTTTTCTCGGAATCCAATACGGTAAGATGGCTGTAGGAGCATGAGAACGTCCGCATTTATTGAGACGAAACGTCTCACGATCGAAAGAATTGGCAGTGTGGGAAATGGGACCAAGGAAGGTCCGGGAAATGTATGGGTTTTCCGGTGGACATGTGTTCGAAGTGGAGCTCTCGGTTTTCATTCGTGCGGACATGAGTGTCAACGTCAATATTGGTTGTCAGAATTTATGGGCCAGGTGGTGTGGAGAGGATTCATCGAATGAGATGATTTTTTATGTCAAAACAGTGAATTTGCTACTTAAAGTTTTTCCTAGAAAATATAGGCAAATCAAGATAAGCTTTCTGATTAACCTTTAATGTTGACATGATTCTTTCATTTTGCATTTTGTTGTCGTGATTTATGTGAATATTTAACATTATTAATAATTTTTTAAATATAATTCATTCACACCGTTATTTTTCAGTTCCTCAGTGTTCTTCCTGAGAAAAAAAAATGCCAAATAATATACATTTCCAACCTTTATCAAAGCTAGGGATAAATTTCTTGTTTAGGTAGAAGGGAAATCGAGGAGTTAACTGAAACTTAAAATCGTTAAACCAGTCACAGGAAGTATGAAAGTTTGCTCCTTGCATTTTGTAGATGACGATTGTTTTTATCTAGGTAAGTAGGTACAGATTACACAAAGATTTTAGGTTAGATAAGATTCATGGGGGGCAATCCATCTTTTGTACGAAAAGAGCTGAAGACTTGAAATTTTCGGGGTAAGAGCTTTAGATTTAGCTGCCGAATTACACTGCACTGCAGAAGGAATTGAAATAAAGGGTTTTCCGATAAAAGGTGTTATTTTGATATACAATGAAAAATGCCATTTTTCAATTTAAATGATCGGATGTTTATTTCATTACAAAAAATGAACTATGCGGTTAAAAGTAGAAATTAACAGCAGAAAAATGAGCACCACGACCACGCTTACAGGACCATATCCTTTTAATGAAATTTTCCATAAACGAATCACAAAGTGGCTGCCCTATGTCCTCGATAGCCTCACGAATTCCATCTTTGAGGACTTGATTCGACGCTGGGCTATCGGCGTAGACCTTCTCTTTCACGTGGCCCCAAAGGAAGAAGTCACAAGGTGTTGAATCACAAGATCTCGATGGCCAATTGTGATCACTCTTCGAGAGATAACACGGTCCGGAAACGTTTCCCGCAAGAGATCAATGGTTTAATTGGAAATGGGCCTCATCACTCAAGATGATTTTTCGATGGAATGCTGGATCATTTTCATGCATTTCAACGAACCAGCAAAATCTCGACATTGTTGATGATCGGCCGGCTTGAGTTCTTATGTTAACTGAACTTTATAAGCCTTAAGACCCAAATCTTTATGCAAAATACGGTGTATCGACGTTTGTGGAATGCCTTATTCCGAAGAACAACGTGGAATGGACCAATCTGGGTTCCCTTCAACACTTTTGGCCACAGCAGCAATATTCTCGGATGTTCTTGAGCGACGTGCATCACTAACTTGTTCCAACAGTTCGAATTTTCCCACCAATTTCTTTATTGCGGTCCGACAATGTGCTTCACGACGACCCAAAAATGTTCGAATTTTACGTCTCAAACTTTAATAATTTCAATGTGTTGTTGAAGCGAGTATCGTGCCATTCTTATTATTGGCGTAGTTTCTACTTGTCAAATATCAAAAAATGACAGCTTCGTGATATCTACCGTAATAGCGGGCTATTCAAAATAACACCTCTTATTGGAAAACCCTTTAGGTACTCCCTAAGATACACACGAAGTTTATTGATGGTTAAAGGAATGTTGTTACAGTAGTTGCTCAACTTTTGTCAATAAACTATAAACTAAACGTAGTTATAACATTAAATTCTCACCTAAAATGAACAACGCAGAGGGTAGCAGTGGTAAAAGTAGCCAGCAACCCATAATTTTCATACCATCAACCGTGTTGATTCCTCCCCTCTGACCGGATCACATCTGAACAATGCCCCTCAAAGGATCCATTCTGTCGTCCCGCCCATTGTGTCCCTGAAATCTGAAAAGGAAAAACGCATTCATCTGGAAAAATCTCCTCGTCAAGGTGTATTGTTAGGAAAATGAATTTTAATTCTTCCGGCGCCGAAAAAGGGTTGAAAAAACCCTAATGACTGCGTTGGAGCAGGATGAAAGGGAAACGAAATATTATTCATTAATATAATCTTCTCCTCTACTTCATCTGTTTTTCTGCACCTGCTAATTACCTACAGTTTTTTGTCTTATGGAAATTGTTTGTTATAGCTGGGAGGAAACGTTGCTTCTGGAATTTTTAGTTTTAAGGATCTTTCATTGTGCGTTTAACTTTGAGTCTTCTTTACGCAATTAGTGTAGGTACAGATAATGAATTTTTCATTAAACGCGGTTCAATTGTCAGTTAAAAGGAACTGTTAGGTTTATTGTCAAAATAGGTAGCTTGAAAAAGATTGAGAAAGCCCTGAGCAGGTGCTTTTGAGCACTCGATCATTGGTGGAGCAATGAGGCTATTACCTAAAAGTTTTGTATAGGACTTGAAATTGATACTATTATTATTAATCCAACCATATTGATGAACAGACGTGTTTACGGTTGCTCCTGTTATACTTTATTGCTTTAGTGTTTTGGTTTGCATTTTCTCTGTAAAGAGTAGTGTGGCAGAAACGGCAAGTAGAGGAAACTTTTATTTTTGATATTATCCTTATTCTTTACTTGGGTTATTATTTTTACTGGGTTAATTTTGGTTGTTTTGATCGAGTTCGCGGGAGGTGATATACGTGGATTATCGGTACACGTGCTGCGTTTCCACATGCGTTATCGTTGTCGGAGAAGCAGATTTGATTTTTATGTGTACGGGGTGTATTAGTTTTGAGTTCTGACTAACCCGATTGCTACTTGTTATTGTACTGGTGAAATCCTATCCAAACACTTTTATTTTTGTTTTCCGCGGCCCTCTGTTTGTCTGTTAGTCACCGGCTATAGGCCCGGCCGTTGTGAAAGGTATCCCTGTTAATCATCCTTTATCACCAGTACACGAGCAACCACTTCGGAATACATTCATTGCATCATGTCTTGCATCAGATGCAACACTGCAGTTAACGAAAGTTCTGATAAGTTAATCCGTTGTGATGGTTGCAGCAGGTTCGTGCATGTGGCTTGCTCAGACTTGACAGCCGCAGAACTTAAATGTTTTGAACTGCGTCCCAACAGTAAGCGTAGAATTAAATATATATGTATTGAGTGTGAGCAGGGACTTCATCAGATCCCAAAAATTTTGAAGCTGATAAACGATTTGAGAGATGAAATACGCGAACTAAAACAGGCTCGAACCAATGACATCGGTGTTTCTATGTCTGTTGATCCTCTGCCCCAAAAGATAATGACTAATGAAGAAGTAATTAGTGAGATGTTCGAAAGGACAAAACGTTCTCAGAATATAATCATTTATGGAAGTGTAGAGGAGGGTGAGAGCAGGCTGGAGCAGGTGAGACAGGACACGGCCTTGGTGAGGGCTGTGCTGGCAGAATGTGAGATTTCGGATGAGGACGTGAGGCCTCTTAGACTCGGGAAGTTTGATCCGACGAAGAACGTACGTTCTCGACCCATACGGATGCGTTTGTCCACCGCCGAGTATGTTCCACTTATTATGCGTAAGTTCAAAAAGATCAAAATCAAGGAAGAATTCGCACATTTGTCGGTTTCCCCCGATAGAACACGTCAGCAGATATCAGTTTTTAAAACTGTTAAATCGGAACTAGATCGCCGCCAGTCCGAGGGCGAGTCGAACTTGAGAATAAAATATGTGGGTGGCGTACCAACAATCGTTGGCTCGGCATCGGAAAACTGAAGCTTACCAACAGGTCTACCCCAGCTGATCTTGCCTCTAGTCGTGCTCAAGATCAATCACAGTTTATATCTTTGTATTATCAAAATACTAGGGGACTCAATACCAAAATACCACTGTTTTTCAAATCATTGTGTGAGTGTTCATATGAAGTAGTTTGTGTTAGTGAAACATGGCTTGGCGGGTCTGTCCTTGATGGAGAAGTTTGTCCACCGGGCTACAGCATTGTTCGTGGTGATAGACAATTTTTAAATGTTAATAGATCTCGTGGTGGTGGTGTCCTGCTTGCATTTGCAGACAGTGTAAAGTTTGAAGAACTCGATAGTAAGTTTCTGAGGGATCTGGTGCCACTTGTGGATGTTGTGCTGTGTCGGTGTTCTGTTTCGTCCCCCTTCATTATTTGTGCGGTCTATGTACCACCTGACGTATCGGTTTTTCAACTCGAAACTTTCACATCAGCTCTGGAACTACGGTTTCTGAGTGAGACTCTTCTAATCGTGGGTGATTTTAACGTTCCAAATTTTAGACAGGGTGGCTGCGGCTGTCCCAAAGATATGATTTTGTGTCATTTCTGTGACATTCTGAGGCTAAGACAGATGAATGAGGTGCGGAACAGAGATGGCAGGCTGCTGGACTTGGTGCTGGCTTCGGATACTCTCAATGTGTTTGTCGACCGCTGCGATGCTCCCTTTGTCCCTGAGGATCCATATCACCCTGCATTGAATATTTTATTGAAGCATCCTACCCAGCAGAGTCAAATTAATTTTCAGAAAGAAGATCACACTTCTTATGACTTCAAAAAAGCTAATTTTGAGGGATTGTTATCGTCAATTGGTGAATTTGACTGGAGAGTGTTAGATGAGTTCGATCAGGTCGACAGTGCTTTGGATTGTTTCTATAACCAATTGTACCAGTTTTTTGATGAATATGTGCCTCGTAGGAGGGTCACTTCTGGTGGCCGTCGTTATCCTGTATGGTTTTCTTCGGAAATTAAACGTCATATTCAACTGAAGAACTTTTATCGTTCGAAATGGCTGTCAACTCGAGACTCGAGATACCGGGATGAGTTCAGACGTCTACGATCATTAGTGAAAACGGAAATATCCTCAGCGTACAATCAATACCTAACCAACATACAGGCTAATCTTAGGTCCAGTCCATCTGACCTCTGGAAATTCATTAACCAGAAACAGGGAACCACCAGGATTCCAGGAATAATGTATGATAACGGAACCTCCCACGAGCGTCCACAGAATATTGTTAATCTATTTGCAGAACATTTTTCCGGCATGGTACCTACGGCGCCTGTTGAGGAGGAGAGTGAACTTGACGAATTCACTCAGTTACCACCAGTTCCGAAGCCTTTAATTTCTGAGGAAGATATCTACAATGCCATGTCCAAGTTTCCCCACAAGTCAACGGCCGGAGATGATGCTATACCGTCATTTGTGGTGAAGGTCTGTAGTGAGGTGTTGGCCGTACCATTACATCATATAATAAACCTGAGTTTGCGGACCTCCACATTTCCTAACCGATGGAAGAGAGCTCGTGTGGTACCTATATTCAAGAAGGGAGACAAATCACAAGTTAATAATTACAGACCAATTTCCATTTTGTCTAATTTCGCCAAGGTGTACGAGGAGTTACTTCACGGGCATATTTATTTCAATGTCAGCTCATATATATCTACTCGACAGCATGGATTTGTTAAGGGACGATCTACTGTGACCAATTTGGCTACGATTTCTCAATATATCGCGGAATGTTTGGATGTTGGGGGTCAGGTTGATGTGGTATATACTGATTTGTCACGAGCTTTCGATTCGGTTGATCATGGTATTCTCCTGAAGAAGCTGTCATCTTTTGGTCTGAGTCCTGGATATGTGAGACTTCTGAGGTCATATTTGAGAGGAAGAGTCAATTATGTGTTTTACAATGGTTTTAAATCATTTGAGTATATTCTCTCTTGTGGCGTACCGCAGGGATCCAACTTGGGACCACTGTTATTCATAATCTATATGAATGATCTTCTAACTTCCCTGAAGTGTCCAGTGTTAGCGTTCGCAGATGACTTCAAACTCTACCTAAGAATACTTAATGCTTTGGATCAATTACTCCTTCAATCAAGCCTGGAATATATGCACGAGTGGTGTTTGCGTAACAAGTTGATACTAAATATGGAAAAATGTTTCAGCATCACATTCACGAGGAAATCGCAACCACTTACTTTCGGCTATCATATGGCAGGACAGCTGATAAATGTAAAGGATCAGATTCATGATCTTGGAGTCTTATTCGACTCTACGCTCAGTTTCATTCCCCATATCGAAGAAATATGTACTAGGGCTAGCAGAACATTGGGATTTGTACTCAGATCAACTGCAGAATTTGAAGATCTATCGATTCTCAGAAGCTTGTACTTTACATACGTGATCAGTAAACTAGAATATGCCAGTTTGATCTGGTTTCCCATCTACAATTGTCACCTTGTACCACTGGAGCGCATACATAGAAAGTTTTTCAAATATGTAACATTTAGGAGTACTGGAAGGTTTCCTGAGCGTGGGGCGGATTTGTCAACTATTATGAGTGAAATGAGGATATCATCCCTTCTTGCGAGGCGTGAGGAGCAATGTGCCAGGTTTGCTCAAAGACTTTTAAATTATAGAATAGACTGCCCATGTTTGCTCTCCAAAATGAGTTTGAATGTTCCAAGATTGGTAACGAGATCTAGAGAGGTGTTTTATCTACCTACGGCTCGTACAAATATATTCGAACGGTGCCCTGTTTATAGTATATGTCGAAGTGCTGACAGACTGGAGTTGAATATGTTTAGTTAGTTTGAGGACTTGAGTTTGTGTTGAGTGGAATGTTGGAATTTCATATCGTGTGTTTCGGTTTCGGGTCTTTTCTGAGCAAAGGCTGCATATCTTTATATATATTATATTATAATTCCCTTCTTATATTTTTATGGTGTAAATTTTTGAACTGTAACACGTAACATATATTTTTTTGCCCTATAATTGGGATTTTCCTGTTGGGTAAAATAAAGCTTTATTATTATTATTATTATTATTATTATTATTAAACGATTTGAAAATAACGTATTTATCCACGACTATTGTGAAATCCGTCCATTGTACGTCTCTGTGCTCGGCCTTAATAATACCCATTAATCACAAGGGAATAATGAGATTATAATTCACTGCTGTCAGATGCTTCATAGATTTAGCTTTGATATAATATTCTCTAAATTGGTATTTCTTCAGTATTCTAAAGTATTTCAACTAACAAATATAGGCATACCTTGTCAATCGAAGGCCGAATCTACTCTCATTATATCAATTGAAGTTTTTTTTTCATTACAAAATATACAATGACCAGTTATCCGAAAATTTCTCATGTGTCAACTTTTTCCACGCTTGTCATAGAAGGGTCTTGTCGCGGTGGCCAAATGTTTAAATCTTCAAGAAGTATATTCAGTAGTCGTGAATAAAGTATATTGGCTTTTAGAAAGAGCATTCCATTGCTATAATGGGAAAAAAGTGGTACTGGTGCCTTTTCACAAGGATGATTGACATCCTCTATTGGCTAATAAATGGAACCCAATCGATTTCCATATAAGATTTCAGACCACAAGTTGTCGTAACATACCTCAAATTGGCCATGGAAGAAGAGTTTTGAAGGGAAGTACTTTATCATTTCCTACCACCTCGAAAAGTCAATATTTCGATGATGTTAGATATAATGATCTTGGAAATGTTCTGAGCAAAGGGAAAAATCAGCGCCGTTACCATTCGAAAGATGTACTGGGAAACCAAGGATATTTTGTGTAAGATGGGGAGTGACCTTGTTTTCCTAAATATCACAACAAAACATTGAAATAGTGATGTCGTGCAATAAATGTGAAAGATTATTGAGAATGAAGAATTTTTTTATTCATTAATGAAAATGTATAGTTTTGTTAAAAAAAATAAATCCTGTGACACCCCATCGTTCTCAGATGAGCATAGCGTTTTTTTCTACTTATAAATTTTTTTCTCATTTAAATTATTTTTACCGTCGAGAAATGTATATTATATGCATCATATACAAATTTCATTCAATGTTAAATTCAAGAAACAAATAATTTGGTCGTTAATGGGTTAAGTTTGTTACTATTGCTTGTAATATTGTTCTCCAGTTTTGGTTCAGGCTTTATAGTATGGGGTTGTTTCAGATTGCAGGATCTTCAGTTGAATGGTGAACTCCTGATGAATATGCTGTATTTTAGAAACTGAATCATGCCGACTTTCATATTTATTACCATCAAACATTTGGCAGCCCTTTCGACTATGTTGGATTGTTTCTGATGTTTGGCAACCGTAGCAGCTATCCTCTTACAGTTTTGGCTCTTAAATTTGAGGATGCAAGTTTCATTTCTCGCAGAGTCATCGTGTTTATGTTCAATCAGCCAGCCAACGTTGGATTCGAAGACGTATCCCTCATCAGTATATCCAACTTAATGGTTTGAGATCACGAACTATGGCTGAAAAATAATATAAAACCTATCGGAAATTAGCGATTAGCGGTTGTCCGTCTGAAGATCTGCTCGTTATTTATATTTCAGCGAAAATTCTGATTGATTAAATCCTTCATGATATCTTTTGAATTGCTTGGAACTGAAAAATTTCGTTGAGAAATGACCAGGAAAATTCTGTTTTTCATTCATCTGAAGGATTATATAATAATATATAATAATAATTCAATTCTTCTACAAATTCATATCAAATACTTTCCCTTATTTCAGATAATAAGATTACGCGATTAAAATCACGTAAATCATTATGGTACAATTATTTTCTGACTTCGAATGAAAGCGATAAAGCGATTTGGCAATCCGAATGGAACATATATAATATTCGAAACAAAGAATTAATAACTGATCCCCCCAATAAAGTTACTGGATTTGATCTTTTGAAATTTTGACTATTATTATTTGATCGTATAAGAACACGTCATGGCCGTTGTAATTAGCATTCCTTTCAAGTAGAATTCAGTTGAGATTCCTAGTTACGAATGCGGAGAAGCAGAAAAGACAATAGAACATCTGATGAATAATTGTCCTATATTTAAATTTCAGGAATGCTTACGGGCTATACATGGAGTTACAGAGTCGTTTTTGAATTGGGTTGTTAATTTTAAATCCATTTAATAGAGTTTCAATCATTTTATTTTTCTGTTCCTTTTTCTGCTTCGATTTTTTCGTTTCAGATTCAGAATCCGAAGGCATCTTGAAGTGGGCTATCGGTTGGACTCAATAAAGAAGAAATCCAATATTCAATTAGTTTTTCAGTTTTATTTCTGTAAGAACGGCGAAATAGGGGTTTTTCTACTGAGGTTTTTTCCGTGAGCTATGGTATCATACGAAAAAATAGTATGGTACCTGGTTTTGCTCTAACCTCAGTAAGGGATTCTTGTTTTTGTTTTATGTGTATTGTATTAAGTTAGCTCTTGATTTCAAAAAAATATATATACCTATGTATTGTAATATCTACTAATTTCATATGAGATTTCGACTTAAGCCAACAACTTTGGCAACAGGGCATTTCGGCAAAGGAAAATTGGTTGCTCAAAACTCATTTCAATATCGATCATGGTATATATCTTCAATTTCCTCTGAAAGAACAGACTGTAACTGATTAATTTCATCAGAATTTCCATTTAAATTGTCCGGAGAAACGAACGAAATCGAAATATTCATATGTACGAATTTCTGGTAATTCAATTCGACGTGAATACAAACAGAGCGCACCTTTTAATCGATTGTCCCTTTTTTTACTCGTCTACAGGAAGCTACAGTCCGTTCACGAAACTTTGAGCTGTCGGTTGGCCATGATAATTTGGCATATTCCTCTGGGTATATTTAAAATTTCAGTAAGAAGTTTAGAAGAAGAACTCACATCGAAATGGCATCTTCCTTAAGGTATGAATATACCGAAGACGCAATCTCTAGTTCCATACGAAAACCTTCTTTCATAGCATGAACATTGAATGAAGTAGCGAGATGTTTACCATTTGTCCGATTGACCGAAGCGTTCTTGCATTTCGCAAATTTGACGTCTTCAGTCCACGACGCGGTGTGCTCAGGGTAACGTCAGTTGACACTGTAGAAAATGATAAGAAGAGGTTAACGCGTAATATTAAAATAGTGAAAGCCGAGATTAATATGGATCGATTGAAATCAACAAACATTAAACTCATACTTCGGAGCTAATCTCATCCTCATTCAAGACAAAATGCAAGGAAGTGATATCAAGCAGAGCACCTATGGATGGCATTTTGTCCTTATTAGGACACATTAGCACAGGATAGCTCTGATTGAGGTATATTTATACCTTGAAGACTATGCCCTTCAGGTTTAAGTTCCAAGAAATACCTTGTTTATTTTCTTGTCAGATTGATACGCAATGTTGTCAATATTGCATAGAGTTCTCTGATAACTCGGAAGCGCGTCGGACGAGGCCGTGTGACATTGTTCATCGTCTTGACATCAAATACAGTCAATCTCAGATAAATAAGCAAACGCCTATTTTGCGCCCAATAATATCTGAACGGAGTATACATACTTCCTACGGGCCCTGCATCAACTGGGATTCCTTCACATCGACTTGGCAAAAAGGCGTAATCAATCATGCTCCAACAAAGCCTTCAACATGCAAGACAAAGTAGGGGAAGTATCCTCATTGTCGTCTCCATCAAAAAATTACGATGCTGAGAGATAAAACTCAGCATGGATTTGAGGACATTCAGACTGTGATTTACGAGCTACTTTCAGGTTATGAATAACTTTTTATGTATATTTGGGACATAAAAGAGATTCGATTATCGTTCCAGCACACTGGATGATGAAAAATACGCAGGAGCTGTTATTGAATTAGTGTCTGTTGCAACAGGAAACAAAATGTAGGTTCGAGCGCATGTGAGTGAAGTAGAGCAAGCGAAGAAGGGTTAAAAAAGCAGACGGTTGGCCAAGGGCGAATGGAAATTCATATTTCAGGCGGGTTTAAAAACCAGTAATATTTACGTTAACTGAATTTCCATTAGCAGACGAGCATTATTAGGGTTCAGAACAAATGAGGGCTTAGATCTTCTTTTATGAAGTTAAAACGAGTGGACAAATTTCAAGATAAAAATTTCTAGGTGTCACCAATACCTCTTTTATACAGGGTGTCTGTAAAAAATGCGAGGGATTTAGGGAGATGATTCCGTAATGAAAATAAGCAAGGATAGTTCATATATTTTTTTTTCGAAATCGACGCTCCTTCCAAGCTATAGCCTTTGGAAGACGAGTTGACAGTTTTTAATTTTTTTACGGCTTCTTAAAAAACAGAGTCAGAAAACTAAAAATAATATGATGCACTAGGTTTTACTCAGAAAATTTTTTTAGATCTCATAACTTTATTATTAGGGGGTTGAACAAAACAATCCCCAATGATTTTCGTTCAAAAATTGTTTTCGTAGGAAAATTTTTCTTATGGTCTTCAATTCAATTCTGGAGAAAAAAAGTCTCCTACAAAATTTGGATACAGTCGATACTTTTCTCGGAAAAAATAAAAACTTACAAGCAGTTATGATCATTTTTCATTCCATTTCATCGTATAAGTGTTCCATAAAATGAAAATTCTAAGAAATTGTATGTCTATGACAGAAGATAAAGAAGTTTTACAAATTTCTGAAGATTTCATTACTAATTTCCGGAAGAAAATTATATCCGTAATATTTTAATTTCACAAATAGAACTTTCTTTCGATCAAGCATAATTGACAAAACCAATTTTGAGCATAAAAATATCTCAGAATATTATTCTTTGAAACATACGATGAAATGGCATGAACAGTGATCATAACTGCCTGTAAGTTTTTATTTTTTCCGAGAAAAGTATCGACTGTATCGAAATTTTTCAGGAGCCTTTTTTTCTCTCATAGGGGGTTGTTATTTTCAAGCCCTAATTATAAAGTTATGAGATCTAAAAAATTGTGAGAGTATATCTACTTGGTGCTTCATATTATTATGTATAGTTTTATGACTCAGTGTTTTTAATAAGCCGTAAAAAAATGAAAAACTGTTAACTGGTCATCGCCTTCCGAAGGCTGTATCTTGGAAGGGAGGTCAAATTCGAAAAAAAATTATATGAATTACCCCTGCTTATTTTCATCGAGGAATAATTTTCTTAAATCCCTCGCATTTGTTTACAGACACCCTGTATAATATGTGCGTAAAACATATATTGCAAACATATAAGATTTTGCCTGAAGCCGATCTTTAGCTTTTCTAGGGTAGTTCGGATTCATGTTAGGAGAGAGCTATTGTTATGCTAAACTATACTCAAACTCCACTCCTCCGAAGACAGTGTGGGAATACCCGAGTACGATAAGGTAAGTGACTAGAACTTAAATGTGCTCGAATGATTGATTGCATAGACACCATGAACATATAAAATTTCTTTGAAAAGATTATTGTTTGTCAGCAAAAATTTCCAAATATCGAACTCCTACTTTAGAGATGGTCTTATACAACGGTCATAGAATGTAAATGAAATAATTTCTTTTTTTTTCTGTATATAGCCTTTTCAATTTTTTGGATCTGATAAGTACGGAGAGCTGACAACTGAGAAGGAGGTCGTGAGTTTTTGTCCGATCAATAACGGTAATTTCGTTTGTTGTCTCCAGGAGATCCGCTGAGTGGTAACAAATAAACGACCGTTAAAAAAAAGGTGGGAACAACGTAGCCAGGATACTCTCTGCTGCAAACCGTTCAGCTGCACTATTCGTTTCATCGCATCCTGTACTATTCTCACGAGGTTTTTTCGGAGCAAACAATATGTGTACCTCATGAGGAGGAAATTGAGTCTTTCTTACTGAGCGGCTTCAGGTACATAAGGCCCCGTATTCTCGACAAGTGATCTTTCACACATTCTTCATTGCGCGGGTGTGCATTTTTGCACGCAAAAGGAGTACTCGCGCAATGAAGTTCGTATACGCTTTGAAAGATCGCTTCTCCAGAAGACGGGGCCAGGTTTGGAGAAGTCACTCGAAAACATAGAATTTTCCGTGCAAATCTCCAAGTCGCTCTGGTTCCAATGTAACAATGAAAGATTCGAAACATCTGTGCGATGCCCCATTGAAAACACATCAGGACATGCAGAACGAACGCTGGAATCGTGGTGGGAATGCTTCAGACTGGACCTGTATTCTCGACAAGTGATCTTTCAATGCGTATACGAATTTCATTGCGCGGTGTGCATTTTTGCAGGTAAAAGAGGGACTCGCGCAATGAAGTTCGTATACGCTTTGATAAATGACTTGTCCAGAATACGGGGCATGGCTTTCCGCGATGTGCAATTCGAAAAATGTTATGATTCTAAACGTGGAGATCACATTAGTTTGAAAAGTAATTCATCAATTATGATCAGTTAGAACGAAACATATATATAAACAAATAATATTGATTCAGTTTTAATGAGATTTTTATAATTCTATTTGTTCTATGCGAGGAATTAATTTTCCACAACAAAGGCAACAAATAATTTCCTCAGCGAACATGAGTACCTACTTAGTTTATTTTTCTCCATTGTCGAAATCATAAGGTAGCTATTAAAATATCGGAATAGTCTATTTTCTAAAAGCTACAAATATTTTGCAGCGTTCAGGTAGGTTACCGTCGATGAAACATGGCCAAATGATGTGATTTCCTAGTATCTCAGTCCATTTTTTTTTCGGGTACTGGGTACGCACAGAAATACTCAGTTGCTTATTATGTCTAGATCAATATCTTAAATACTGAGGTTATTTTTTCTATTCCAGGAAAACGATGATTCATCAAAAACTACATATTTTAATTTTTTCCATCGTTATTTCACGAAGTCCATTCATTTGATATCTCTTAAATTGTTTTCACTGTATAACATAAACAACCACTTAACTTAAGAATAATAAATTCAGGAGACAATAAATGAAAACCTAGGAGAAAATGAATGAATTATTGTTTCCTGAATTGATTGATCATCCAAATCAGATTTTATTATCTGAAATTTTCCTTCTGAATTGATCATAATTGATTTACGGATAATCTGATTATGATGTACTTTTCAAAATGATAAACTTATCTGAATCGCACATCGCGGCAAGGCAGTCCGAAGCGACTAAGTGTCGGCAACGGCGGACAAAGAAATTACACAGCAACTTAGTTAAATTTAATCGGGGTGTAATTTATTATGAAGTCGATGAATGTTCCATCATCAAAAATTTTTATCGACATGTCTGGATAGTGATTTTATAATATGGGATAATGTTTGGAATTGTTTAGCACAAGTTACTCTCCTCCTGGAAGTTTGAAAATCAAACCAAGGTCCGTCTTTATTCATGAACCATTCCCCGAGTTTTCCCAATCGCTCTAGAATTCTCGCACATTAACAGCGCTGAAACTCAGGTCCGAGGAAATTCAACTTCAGAAACTCCATCACCTCCCATCCACAGTCGTCATTACAGAAACCTGCGCCCAACTTTCCCGTGAAACTAATGGAATTAACCTAACCTCTAAAAGTACATCGGCGTGTCACCGTCTGCACCTCATTAGTGATCTCAATTCATTACGTACGGCTTAAATCAACGGTCCGCTTCCTTTTTCGCACAATTAACAGGATTATCCGAGCAATTAACAATTTAAGGTTAGAATTTCGATGCCAACCCTTTGGCCGTAACTTCGTTATCGCGCGGCCAGATCTTGCGCTAGTTGACGCGCGCTCTGCGGCTGTAAATGGCTTCATTCCTACCTGACCGAGTGGAATTATCGGGTGAAAAGGGTGTTCTGACCCTTCGGAATTAACTCTATCCGGTGAGTTATTTCAATCTTGTTTCCCGAGGCGGAAAGAAACTATCGAATCGAGCCGGTAATTGAAGGAGTTTTCGGATGCTAGGTGAGAATTGGATTGGGGAATACGAGGTTTATCCGGCCCGAAGGACCAGGATGTTTGGGTTTGGGAATAATCAATCGTTTCTTCTTGGACTGAAAAAATATTCAACATATTATCCTGTGTGACTATCTTGCGATGGATGAAAGCATCATGGTGAATAGTTTCAGAAAACTTCAGAGTGAATAATGTCAATGGTATACGCAAAGATTAAGGAGAGAATGATAGGAAACACCCCTACAACTCTAGTACTAAAATTCGTCTACGTTTTTCGGTTAGTTGATTAATTTGACACATAGATGGCGCTGAAAACGATACATTTTTCAATACAAAGAACTGTTATAAAGGGCGCCAAATTCGAATTCAAATTATTCCTTCGTATTGAATTAAATTTAGACGTCGAGTCAAAAAAAAAAAACATCCTGATGGATGAAACAAAGCTTTGCTTCGTGATCAGGATGTTATTTTCTCAACATTGTTGTTTATATTGATGAAATGCGGTATTGTATTGCTATAGTTTTATTAGAAATCATCACTCACAAAAAATGTAATAATGTTATTGAATACGAATCAATAATTCACTTACATATCAGTTACCGAATTATCAAAACAATTAGAAATAAACAAAAATTCGAAGATGAAATTGAACAAAAATGGAATTTCAAAAGGATCTAAGGCTAGATCCACGTTTTTTTATAATCCTCTTGTCAAAAACATATTTATGCTTTCTATTAGAAGGAGTTACTTATTCTTTCTGAGATCCGAATACTTTTTTGGACCTTTCAGTTGTTTTAAAGTTCAAGAGGAACTTTCTGGAATTATCCATTTCCGGAAAATTCTTCCAGAGTGCTTCTATTTGAGATTATCTCTTCTCCAAAACTTTTTTTAGTTATTTTTCCTATACCACAAAAGGGTTTTTGGCCTAAGTGGCATTGGTGCTTCTTTTCTGACTAGTGGGTTAGCCTTTGCATTTCCTTTGATTCCGGAGTAGCAAGAAACCCAGACTAGAGAGACCTTGTTGTTCTTGCTTACTTCATTGAGTTTTCTTCGACGCTCTCATAGCAGCTCGACTATCAAAAAGGATCACTTTGTCAAACCCTCGATAGTTTCTTTCCAGGTTTGTATTTTGAATCTTTCGATTGCAAGTACATATTTGTGCCTAAAATACACTCGAATAGGAGCCAACAGATAGTGTCCACCTGGTTCTTGGACCGTATACCTCAGAAGCGGTCCTATCTGTTTAACTTTCGACTGTATTTACTTCGCAGTTTTCTTATTCTTCCTTCTCTTTGTCTGATATAGACACCGAATTCATCACAAAGATCCTCCTGATAATAATGAAAGGAAAATTAAGGAATCCACATGTATTTTGTTAAATGAAGTAGATAATTTGGCCAATTGTTCTGTTGGAATAGATCGTATTTGGATTTATTTATTGAAGATAGAAATTATATCAGGAAATTTCAAAATTAAATAAATCAACATCTCTATGTGTTGACAACTTGCAATCTCAATTAGACTGCAAATGAAAAAACACACAATTCCGAAGATTTTATAAGTTTGTCTGAAAAAGGTGTCTGATATAGATACCTAAACATTACATTATCCCTTTAATTCATTATCTTTTTCAGTTTTACTGTTAGGCAACAATTTTTTCAAGACCAATTTGCTCCTGACAAATAAGTGCAAAGATTTTCACAGGAGCACTTCATCTTAATTCATTTTTTTTTAATTATTTCTGTTTCAGAGACAATCTAAAAAGTTTTTTAGAAATGCAGAATCCTCCCAGATTATATTTCAATCGATTTCCTTTTCCGAGTTAAAGTTTTTTCTCAATAGAATGATCTTTATCCATTTGAGGAATTCACTAAAAATTGCATGACTGACAAACATATAGTGCAGAAAAAAGAGGACCTGAACTTCAATCAAGCAAATTACGTATGAATATGAGCATCACGTATTCTCTTCATTTTCCAGTTCTGCTCCTCTTGAAAATTTAAAACAGCAAAGTGATAGGAGTAAGGCTATCCTCATTTCTTTATCATTCCCCATATGTTCTTTCTTCGTGTAATGTATACGTACGTTCATGTATATTTCAAATAGCGTTTGTATTTAGATATTGGGGTTTGGTAAGGTGAATGTGACTCTGTTTAGTTGCAACCCTCTCGCAAACATATTCTGCTTTTGCAACACTCTCTCATTTGGCTCCAGCAGATATGTTTGTTTCAAGTTTTCTCATGTTTTTCGATACGCAAGTGAGATGAATATGTTCGAAGAAATCGTCATCTACCATTTCAATCGGAGTGAAGAAATTTTCAGATCAAACGTCCCTACAACTCTAGTACTAAAATCCGACTACGTTTTCGGTTAGTTGATCAATTCTGACACATAGATAGAGCTGAAAAGGATACATTTTTCAATGCAGAAAACTGCTATAACAAGCGCCAAATTCAAATTGAATTATTCGTATGTATTGCATTAAATTTAGACGTCGAGCCTAGAAAAAAATCCTGATCACGAAGCAAAGTACTAGTTTTGTTTTATCGATCAGGATGTTTTTTTATCTCAACATTGTTCAAAATGAATTATATTGTATTTTTATCGTTTTATTGGAAATCATTACACACAAAAAATATAATGATGAAATTGAATACAAATCGATAATTTTCTAACATATCGGTTACCCAATTATCAAAATAATAAAAAATAAACCGCAATTTGAAGATTGCATCAAAAAACAATGGGAATTTCATCAGGATAGTGCTTCTCAATAGACAGATTCGACCCAAATCATATAATGCAAAATTGCTTCGTTAAGGAGCTAGTGGCCTTTGAGGATGACGTCCTGTTCACACTTTTTGCCACATATTCGCAAAATGGAGTCACATAAAGTGCTGAAAGTTTACACATTGGCTAATATGAAAAATATGCATCGATTAGATTGAATGCAATTCTTCCATGACAAGCACAATCGTATTGTTTGGAGGGGGCGAAGGGTATTTTTAGTTACACTTTTTTAACTTCCCCCCAGATTAAATCCAAAACAAAAGTGAACATTGAGTACTTAGGGAAAAGAGAGAAAATTTCAAATCTATTTTTCTCAGAAATGGTGCATCTGGGCGTTATAATAGAGCATCTTTTTCCAAGAAAAAAATCAGAGTTTATGAATATGGTTGTAAATCTTGCGAAATAATGCTAGTTAAAAATGTACTAAAAGTACCCTTCGCCTCCCCCCCCCCCCAAATGATACGATTGTGCTTGACATGGAAGAATTGCATTCAATCTAATCGATGCGTATTTTTCATATTAGCCAATGTGTAAACTTCAGCACTTTATGTGACTCCGTTTTGCGAATATGTGGCAAAAAGTGTGAACAGGACGTCATCTTCAAAGGCCACTAGCTCCTCAACGAAGCAATTTTGCATTATATGATTTGGGTCGAATCTGTCTAAATACTATCTATAATGTCCACTAGAAGTTTGTCGGTCTAATTATGGGACACCCTGTATGTTCTATGTTATCTTTAGATAACATGGTGGCCCTAATGCGTAAGAGGAAATAATGGAAGTAGGCCTCTACCGCCAGTAGAACATTCCTCTGCAAGTCTTTAATTAAGCCCGGACCTCCAATCAGACCCTTGAGTTGGGACAACACAAATGTGGAAGAAGAGATAATTGAACTAGAAGGAAATAACAAGGGTACATGACAATTTCAGGGGTTCTTGACAATCCCTAAGGGTCTATATATCTTCTTGGTCACCAGAGTAATGCAAATTCTTTTCCAGCACCTTCAAAATATAGAGGGAAAAGAGTTGCTATCTATTTGTACAGGCTTTGAAAAGTTCTGTTGATACCGATAGGCCAGTGAATGCGGTCTAAATAATGAAAACATCACACCATCAAAATGAATGCGAATACATATAGGACTTCGATTTCTTCGTGGAGGAATTGGTGTCCTACTTCGAGTATAAAGATAAATTTAAAATAGTTCAGGTTAGATTGAACAGTGCACTACATTGGCGCACTGGATCTCGCCTTTTCCAGAAAATTCTCTTTTTGCTTTTTTTATTTTGATATTTGTGGTATGTATTTTATGTTCGAAATAAAATAATTGAATGAAACATGAATGTATGAGAAGTATAAGGACTAACTACTTGAAGCTAGGGTGATCCTTTTCGCCACTAAGACGCCAAAACTGAGAAAATTTTTGTACTTACGCTGTAATACCATGTATAGGTTTCGTAAGGGTTGTGGAACTTCGACGTTGGGTTGATATTTTTGAATGAGTAATTGTTTATAGAAAAAAATGATAATTCTTGTGATTGACTGCTTGTATGGCAATGAGCGCGATATTTCACACGGCGATTCCCATTATTAAAACAGAACTAGATTCGTTCTAAGAGTGGATCAATGAGCTCAGGTTAGGTAGGGGTTTTAGGTTAGAACGTCGGTGAAAATTCAGTAAGAATGGCAGAAATTAGAGTAACTTCAAAAAACCAATACGAGATAGACATTGAGAAGAGGTAGCCAAGAGAAAGAAATTGGTCGAAGTTCAGAGATGGATTCGCTGGATTCGATTAATCTAAATCAACAGTATATAAATCCTTTGAAAGAGATGAGAACTTAAGCAGGAGATATACACAATAGATGTGTAACCGTATATTTTGAGCTTTTGTAAATAAACTGTAAATGGTAAGTAATAGAGTGGTTCACAAAGACAAACTCCCAATCATACTCATTCAGACAATATTGAATTATAAAAATCCTACATAAATTTCCATATAAAACTATGATACACGGATATTCTGTTAAAAACATACTGGTAGTTTTTTGAAGAACTTCAGGATTTCTACAAAGAAAATAGTGTGGTTTTAAGGTAACGTTATCCATGATATATATAGTCCGTTCACCATAGTTTGAGCGCATAGTATGCGTTTGTTTATTCATCTGAAGTTGGCAGTATTTGCTGTCATGAAGTCAACGTTGCCGAATGTACCCGGCCTCGTCCGACTAGTTTGCGAGTTATCAGAGAACTCCATGCAATATTGACAACATTGCGTATCAGTGTGACAAGAAAATAAACAACAAAACATAAAATTTTAATATACACAGTGGAACATGCCAAATTGTCATGGCCAAGCGATGACTCAAACTCTCGTGAACGTTCTATAGTCAGTTCAAGAAACTTTGAGCTGTCGGTTGGCCATGACAATTTGGCACATTCCACTGTATATATTAATATTTTAGGTTATGTTGTTTATTTTCTTGTCAGATTGATACGCAATGTTGTCAATATAAGATAGAGTTCTCTGATGACTCGGAAGCCCGTCCGACGAGGCCGGGTATATTCGGCAACGTTGACTTTGTTCATCGTTATGACAGCAAATACTGCCAATCTCAGATAAATAAACAATACTCAGATTTCTCACTCTTATGCAGATTATTTCAAGTTCATATGGAAAAAAGGAACCAACTTTACAACTGTGATCTTAAACAAGGTAAGCCCGTCTCACCTGTATTTGCGAAATCGTCCACGAACGGCATAAGACCTGTACCGCGTAAAACTTCATATTTTATTCAGTACATCCTTTCCTGAAATTGTTTACCCTCTTCCACCGCCCAAAAATGGCTGACATTCATCTATCCGGCAAGCATTTCATCTTACCACGTTTGAGGTATGTAAGTCGATAGCTCGCAGCACGTGAATGGGGCTTAAGGTAGGTTTTTAGGGTGATACGTGAGGATTATGGGTGTTTAGGAGTCGTTGATATTTACGATTATTTGGGGTGTTTCGAGGGATAAGGATTTAACGAGATCTGAGGAGCGTATATGATTGTGGGATAAGTTTTTGATGCTATTACGATTTGTAGGTTAGCCTTCGACTTTTGGGATCATTTCTTTCCCGACTTTTTACGATAAATCTGATCGTGAACAGTGTTTTCGTTACTTGGTATGGAATATTTGGAAATCAATGCCAGCAATGAATTTCGTTCGAATATTGGATAGAGTCGTCCGTTTTTGCTAGGTTGTTCCTTGAGCCGGGAGTGGTCTCAAACGACGGGATTGGACTATGTTGTTGTAATATCTGTTTTTTGTTTATTAATTCAATAGTTTTCAATGTAAATTCATTTCAATAGTTATGCACGTTTGAGATCCTGAATATTCTCAGTTACCTGGAACTGATATCTGCTGTGCTTTCGCAATTTGCCAAATTCGAACAATATGTGACAGCTTAAGAAGAACTCCCCGAACACTTCTAATCTCTACCGCAAATTTTCCATATCGTATTTTTCCGCTATTATATATTTTCTCTCATTTTGTTTAGAATCTTCACAAATAGAACCTTATGTTCCGCTATTATTTCGTGAGAGAGACACTTTATTGAAGAAGATTAGTCGAAATACTGTTTGGTGAGTCCGGTGCATTTTAGTATATTTCATTAACTTTATTTTTACAACACTTATGTTTTTTCTGATTAATACAGTCCATTAAATTCTTCCACGTATAGAACTTACCGCAACAGAATCGCTGATGAAAAATTCTATTAAAAAACCACATCTCCGATCAATTCTGCGTTTGGTATTTTGAAGGAGGATCATGACGCTCAAACATCTGTAAAGTATTGTGAGCTTCGCGCAATCAGAAAAAAAAAAAAATCTTTTGTTTGTGCTGTGTGAATCGTCGAATTTCTCATCATTGAACCAAGTAAGGACTTAAAGTATTCACAGTAGATATCCATATGTCTATATGCTTCCGTAAAAATGTGAGTACGGTTGATTGGCTCAGGAATAATTTTCGTCTCACGATTTTTTCAATATTAACGAAATATAAGATCTGATTAATATTGAATTTGATATTCAGAACTGAGATAACAGAGCACATTGTACTCAATTTCGTCAGAATCGCATCATGAAAGGATTTCCAAAAATTTAATAAATATATAACCTTCGGAGTGAAGCGTTTGAAAACTTGTAAATTTCAAGATGTGGGACTTGAATATGTCATTTGTGTTCGTAAGTGGATCAAATCGGTTAATTTGGTTCGAAGAATTCACAGGACATTGTCGCTTTTGGAAGCATATGATGAGAAACCAGTCAACACAAAGACGTCGCATAGATATCCCAGCGATATCTTTTCGGGAGGTTGTGAGTACTTTTGTGATGTCTCTGCGAGGTGGCTGGGAGCTCCCAGAGAGTTCTTAAACTGCTCACATTGTGGAGGTTAACGGAATATTCGCATAAACCTCCCATTCAGACAAGTATGAGAACTTCCCAGAAACATCCGCATTGTGAGCTTTATGAGAATATCCTATAAACCTCCCATTGCTAGCTTTTTGAGAATATCTCAGGGACCTTTCATTGTGAACAAAATGAGAAAACTAATTATTTTGATAATTCACAGTACCCATAAAATTTATTGAACCATCCGTTCAAATAGATATTGTTTTCTCCGAAATTCGCTATTATTTCAAGTAAATAGTTTTGTGTTTTTTCAAACTGGTCTAGATTAATCTGTTTTCATTGATCTTTACTTTCGGAGTTTAATTGTCTTTCGTTAGAAATTTTTATCTAGTTTCCAGAAAAGTTCAGGTGAATATCTTATTCTTGCTCCGTTGCGACCTCAATAAGAAGTCGCATTAGGAGTTCGCATAGATGTCCGATTGTGACCTCTCGGCCATCTCGCCTGGGAGTCGCAATGCGAATATCTTATTCTGGTTATATTCGTGACATCTATATGATGTCGCAATAGGAGTTCGCATGGAGGTCGGATTGTAACCTCTCGGCGATATCTGTGTTTACTGGGAATTGGCACAACAGAAACTGACGAGTGTAGATTTTGTGGGAAAATAAGGAAACTTCTGTTCACTCAATTACAGAATGCCTCGCCATCGTGAGCCTGCGCAAAAAATGTTCTGGACAGGAAAATTACAGAAAAACATGGATTCTCCCTTAAGCCTTCTCAGATACTGGAATTCTTTGGGGCTTTGGAACTGAAGGGTGAACTGAAGCGGGAACTGAAGGGTGAACTGAAGCGCAGCTCAAATCAATTCAATAAACCTTTAGGTTACAGTGGAATGTAACCCCTTCAACAATCCACAATCATTTGGTTAATCATTCACGTTTTTGCAGATGAATTACACTATCTTCAGTTCTAAGTCTTCTAAGATGTATTCCTAGCTCTGTATATGCAATCAAATGAAACTCAAACTCTCGTAAGACTGTCAAGTTCTATTCGAAAACATGGAAAACGATCCAGACGAACACCCCAAACAAAGATCAAGAGAAATCTCGTTAATTGTAGTTGGCAATACTGGGGCGGAACTGTCAGTTGAGCATAGAAATATATCTTAGTCTGCGTCTACGCGCAAATTGGCCGTGAAAACGGAAACCCACTAATGAAGATTCATCCGCAAAAAATATTTATCTCAAGTTAATGGTCTGAACCCCCCAAATTGAGAATTATCGCCCCAATATCTTCACCAATTCATTAA
Source organism: Propylea japonica (assembly GCA_013421045.1). Lineage (NCBI taxonomy): Eukaryota > Metazoa > Arthropoda > Insecta > Coleoptera > Coccinellidae > Propylea > Propylea japonica. The sequence continues at coordinate 80,624,362 of CM024242.1, read as the reverse complement.
GCCCGCGCACCACGACCGTCTGCGTAAATTATAACCTCAATTTGAATGTCCCAATTTCGACGCAGACCGTTGAAATATGACACGAGGGTATGTTCCATATTTTATAATGGAGGGCATGAATCATAGACTTTATTCATTAGTAATGGATCTCGAGAATGAGCTCCTCGAGTCTTGGGAGATATCCAGTCGTGATTTCAATTTGGCCGAGTGCTCCAGCGTAACGTTAGATGTGGAAATATCCGACTTTTTATCATTTCCAGCTCGGAAATTTGTCAGTAGTAAGTCCCGGGTAAGGTGAAATCCTGAAACTCATTATGAACGTGTTCTTAACATCGGATTTCGTTACGATTTCTATCAGACACTCGTTTTTCCATTTCCTCTGGTTAATGCTCTGGAAAATTGTTAGCTAGGCCGGTCCCAGGCTTATTATATTCCGCTGTTTTTTCATTTCGTTTGTTGGATTGATGTGGGGTTAGGTTAGGTTCGAATCCTGGCAATGATGAACCAGCCCAAACGAGGTTAGCGCTTGATGAGGTTCAGTTTGAAGCCATACGTTGTGTTTTCAAGGTGATTCTTTAGATTAGATTGTGATTTCCTTCATGTACCGAGACCAATATGGTCTTTTGTGTGTATAACCATACTGGAGCTATATTTTTCAGGAATGTATGCTTCTCCGCAAAGTTGATTATTTCCTAGGAGACGTCGCTATTATGCCAGCTGGTGTCAAGGTCTTTCCAACGATTAGAGTACCTAAGTCTGATTTGTGCCAATACATGTGTGCTTGATGGTTTCTGTGTCCGATTCATGTAACCTACAGATATCAGAGTTTTCCTTACTGATCTTGTGAAGAATATTTCTCACGAATCAGTGACCTGTAGCTCCTGTGAAAAGTCCAGTATATAGCCTTCAGTCTGTTTTTGACAACGATAGAGCTTGTTTGTCTTCGACCTGGTATGTTGATCCATTATAAGTGTTTCTCTATTCTTCCCAAACATCGACTTCCGACCTAGTTTAATCTACTACCGAATATTGTTGCCCTTTTTGGCTCAACAGTGCCCATGTAGGTACATAAGATTGATGCACAATAATTACATTTTTCCACGAGAATGATAACTGGAACAATAAAATCAAGGACGATCCACCACAACTGCTCTCATACAAATTGTTGACCGTTACCGTTTCATGTTGTTACATTCTGAAGTATGTACATCTTATACGTATGTCCATAACAACAAGAATAAGCTCCTGAAGCACTTAAGCGTTCACGAACATCACACACGGTTCAAAGATAAATATGTGCCTCCATTACATCGATTGGAGAAAACTCGAAATATGCACCTTTATAACAGTTTGAAATTGTACAAGAAACTGCCGGATAGCATGATCACATTACATCTCAATGCCTTTAAGAAGAAATCAAGAGCATACTCAAAGAAAATGTATTTTACTATATGGACTAGTTCCCGTCCCAAAATTTTTTGCTGTTGTTAGTAGATCATTGTATGCGTTTAGTTGTTTATTATAAATCTATTCTATGTAAGATATATAATTACCTATGTATATTTTTGGCATCATCTGTAGAATTGAAATGAATAAATTTATTATTTATTATTATTTATTCATTCTTTTTTTTTCAAGAATTTCAGCTTTCTCATTTCTCTCAATGTTCTGGTGGCGTTGTTGTATTCCGCCTGTGTTATAAGGGATTGTTTACAGCTTCAAATAGTCCTTTAATTATAATCAACGACCTTGGTGCATCTGATCATCAGAAGCTATACAAATTCTGGCTCCCTTGTTATTCCTCGACAGATAGACTAAGGTGCATCCCTCTTTGGCAAGCATTTCAGTTTGGAGCATTTTAATTGGTTTTCACAAACCCACTAATTACCGATTTTTACAGCCGTGAATTCCTGTGTCCCTTCCTTGCTTAATAAGGGGACCATCTGTATAACAGATGAGATGGTTTTCAAGAAGTCGACGTAATCTTTCTACAATTTTATGGCGATCACCTATGATCACTTCGTAATGATGTCAAGGTCATACTCGATTGGCATGGAATTTATCGGCAGTGTTGTAATTCATTCTGAAGACATTCGTCTGACCTTTTCCTTTCACATATATGTATATGGAGCAGGGTGACATCCAGTAGAAACTTCTTCGCAACTTTAGGAGTTGTATATGTAGCTCCTGTAATGCCTAGACAAGCCAGCTCTTCTACACTTTTTTCAGTTTTAGTCCACCAAACTTAAGAGGCATATGTGAAAATAGGACATACCACCGTATTAGATCCAGTGGATCTTAAAGGGCCCACTCACTAAGAAGGAAGCGCGAAGACTTCAATGCGCGTGGTACGGGGTACAGTGAAAATAGTTTTTGTATGGCGTTCGGCCGTTCGATTTTTGAAATGCGCAATTCCCTTGTTTGGAATCAGGATAGTTTTGATTTTTAGCGTATGCATTGCTCATCGTAAGTGGAAGAATGACCAAGAACGACCGTGTATGGGCAACAAGTCTGTGGACGTTTCATATTTTTAGCAATACAGTGTCGAGTTCGCTATTTATACATTGGACATTTTTTCCTTAATAGCAACACACGCCACTGCCATCAACATCAGATCTTTTTTCGACGTCATCTCACGCTTCTCACACATCCTCACTCAACAACCAAAAGTGTCTGTGCATTCTTCCTTCCTAGTGAGTGGGCCCCTATACGAGGTTTCAGACCCCAAGTTTTGACAAAAATGTGACTCTTCACGATGAACCATATTTCGCATGGAAACCTTGCAAACCTGCTGGGAATCCAAATTGAAAATATGGTTTGTAATCTCGATTTGATAACATGCAAATATTGAAAAGTATATAATCTCTGATTATATGTTGAAAAACCATAAAATGTTCTACATCATATCATTCAGTATGCAGGACTATTTCTGGGGAGTTCTCCTAATTTGAATCTCCTTTTCTATAACTTTACAACTGCAGCAATAATGTATATTTCTATACACATTCAATAAATCGAACCCTTCCTCGAAAGCCATTATAATGCAAACAGATCACTATAATTCGATAAAAATTGAGCACTTTTATGGTTGAACCTACCTCGTCTCAAACGCTATATTGCTGAATAGATTGCCATTACCGTCGAATAAATCAAATTTATAGAACATTCCTGAACCGAATGGATGTAAACTTTCATATTCGCTATAAGCCGATTGAAATTTTATAGGATAATATATTATCTCTTACAGCCTACAAAACGACTACATATTTTTTCTTGTTATTCTGAGGGTAGCACTGTAAACTAAGGCTATTTAAAATATAATCCTGAAGAAATTTCTGATCTAATGATAAAATTTTAAGTGCGTGTCTATAGGCAACAGAGTACTATACATATATCAGTTCAAATGGATACAACAACGAATAATTCGAGGTCAAAAACCTTCCTGTCCATGCTCACTCAAACTTTTAAAAAGGGGGGCTCGGAATTAGAGTTATTATTTGAATTTTTCATTTCTTTTTTCGTGAAATCCCCAGAAAAGAAGTGTTATTTCTTGCTTTGAGATCATACCCAATCGAGCGAATATATTCTGAAGGGAAAGTACCTAGGGGTAAAAAAAAAATTTCGAACGTGTTAAGTACAATATTTTCTAGGCAATCGTGAATAAACCTATCGCAGTAGCTTTTCATATTTTATTGCGAATTGCGATACAAAAATGAAGAAAAAATAATTGAATACAGCCAAAGTATTCGGATAGTTCTCCTAATGAATTTCGTAAAACCTGAACACTAACACTCCTTGCAAGGAGTTGATAGACTGTACTGGAGATATAATTACAAATCCAAAATGAGAGTTTCAAGCCCCCGACAGAATCAGTTAATATTATAAAGAATTTCATACAAGTTAAAAGCTTTCTCATATGTACTTGTTCTTAGTGAAAACAAGATAATTCGAAATTTCAAAAGGGGAAGGAAATACTTCAAAAAATTTTTGAGTAGTTTGAACATGAGCATGAAGAAGTTCAATTCATAAATGATTGGGAAACCAATAACTTTCAATCTTTTCGAATGAAAATGGCTGTTTTCCTCATATGAACAACCGCGAAGAACCTTCTAAATTCAAGTGATGTCTTCCTTCAGCTTTTTATTCAGACGTCAATTCGATTGACGTTATCTATAACGCGTTTCCTTCCAAATGGAACACACTTATTTTCACGGTATATTTTCCCTCTCTGAAATCGGCAGACCATAGACGAGCCTGTTTATCAGCAGCCGTATTAAATACGAGGTATCAACTGTGAAAAATCTATCGTTTCGATTCCATGCGAGCGTCTTGCTCAGATAAGAAGCTCAATTTTTCAGGGCCCCCTCCTTGTGTTATGCCACTTTTACACGACGCGAATCGAGACGCGAGCAGTCGTTGAAAATTAAATAAAAATTCAATTATCTACTCGACCTACTTCGAATGGACCACGAACAAATAATAAGACAGAGAGGCACGAAGGGGGCATTTCATTATTATATTCAAATCATGTAATTCAAAGTTGTACCTCCTAACCTGTGGAAGGAACGACTTCAGAAGTCTAACCTAACCTTATTACCTAATCTGTGAAAGGAAATACTTCAAAACATGCGAATTTCGTGGCGAATTTGAAGGTGGGCATAGCGAAGTAAAAACTCTCAAGATTTTCAAACGAAAATGCCGTTTTCCTGATATGAACAACCGCGCAGAACCTTCTGAATTCACATGATATCTTCCTTCAGCTTTTTATCCAGATTTCAGATGTCAATTCGATTGACGTTATCTAAAGGCTTTTCCAACAAGAGGTGTTATTTTGAATAGCCCGCTTTTTCGGTAGATGTCACGTTTGAAGCTCCCTTTTTTGACATTTGACAAGTAAAAACTACGCCATTTATAAAATGAAACTATACACGCTTAAAGAACGCATTGAAATTATTAAGATTCACTATAAAAATGGTAAAAATTTGGCAGAGACGGTAAGACCGGACATAATAATTCAATTATCTACTCGACCTAGTTCGAATGAACCACGAACAGAAAATAAGACCGAGCTGCACAAAGGGAACATTTCATTATTATATTCAAATTTATACCTCTTAACCTGTATAACGAAAGACTTCAAAACATGAAAAAATTTCGGGTGAATTTAAAAGTGACCATAGCAAAGCAATAACTATCAGGACTTTTAAATGAAATGATCGTTTTCCTAATATAAGTATTCGTTTTGGAAAGTTTCGTGCTTCTGAGCTGCTCCAGTGCTTGTGCGCAACCAATGGCAACCCGTATTTCGAGCTTTTGAGTTGCTCAGCAGCAACTCACCGATCAAAACGAATAGGCTAAATATGAACAACCGCGCAGATCTTTTGAATTCAGGTGATGTTCTTCCTTCAGTTTTTTATTCAGACGTCAATTCGATTGACGTTATCTATGGACCGTATTCATAGTTTGCCTTGAGGGCGAGTGTGTGAGCTTTAAGGCTAGTATTCATAAGGGCGATACAAACTCTCACTCACCCTCAAGGGCGAACTATGAATACGAGCCTATAACTTGATCCCCCAGATGGAACAAGCTCATTTTCACGTCAGACCATAGAAGAGCCTGTTCATCTACAACCCTATTAAATACGAGGTATCAACTGTGAAAAATCTATCGTTTCGATTCCGTACGAGCGTCTTGCTCAGATAAGAAGCTCAATTCTTCAGGGCCCTTCCTTGTGTTATGCCACTTTTACACGACGTGAATCGAGATGCGAGCAGTCGTTGAAAAGGACATAAAAATTCAATTATCTACTCGACCTACTTCGAATGGACCACGAACAAAATAGGACCGAGCGGCACAAAGGGGGCATTCCATTATTATATTTAAATCATCGTAGCATAAAAGGGGCCATTTCAGAAGAGAGGAATCCCGATAATGTACTCTTGAGCATGTAGAGGAAGAAATGGAGTGCTGGACAAGTTCCGTTGAAACATGAGAATTGATTATGATGATGTTTTCAGAGGCGGACAACTTAGGGGAAATCGAGGCAATTCCCCGTGGTTCCATTGCTTAAGTGACTCGTTGATCGAAGAATTGCAAATGCGAAATAAATATTAATCGTATGTCTAGAGACATTTGAACTGTCCCAACCATGGAGATAGGACAGTATAGAGTTATCATCATTGAAATAAATGTGGTATCAGATGCGCCATTTTACTACCACCTAACGTCAAATTTGACAATCGTTCAATTTTCTGGGGGAAATGTGATTCTTGCGCCTGTTTCTAGTTAAATTGTGATTCTTTCTGCTTGAATATATACAATAACATGGTATCGTGCACTTTAAGGCTTTCTTCAAGCAGAAAATAGACAGATAAGAAGTAAATTAGAGAGAAAACATATCACAGGTAGGTATGAGTACTGAACAGATCCGCATTCGAAATTGTAGCTAGTCTTTTTATTCTGATATCTTTTTATATGTGTATAATATCGCGTGAAGAAAAATTGTTAATTTGATACTCAATTGACCTTTTTTGAACAGGATTCCTAAAGACCCAACACTTTGTATTATTTGGGTGAAATTTGTAAACAGAAAAAACTGGCAACTTAATTCAACCCTGAACTTTCCGCCATATTGCTCCTCGACTTAGCCCCGCCCAGTGGTACTATTTTTCCTTACTCAATTGTATGTCATAGCGTCTTTTCTCTATTATATCTCGATGGTCCCAACTAATGCCAGATTTAATTTTGAAGGATAATACATTTCCGCTAATCACCAGAAATTTTTGACATTATCGACAAAATTTCTCGAGGAAAAATTAAAGATTCACTAACTCAAATGAAATTATTTTTCCTACAGTTGCTTGAATTTTACATAAATAATTTGAAATACATTATTTATAAGGAACTGATTTCTTAGGCCAATGTAGCAATATTATCTGTCTCGACCTGCATGGAGGAGTCCCAGGAATTGAAATTTCATTATCTTTCATCATTTTACTCTCGAGAACGCCTGCAATCAAATATATTTTGATATATCTCTCCTCCTCCCCACAGAATTTTCACTCGTCAGTATTTGTACAGGGTGGGCATATATCGATGTTTTAGCACTACAACTTTTAAACCAGAGGAGATAGACAAATCTGATACCCACTTCTCGATCTCTTTTTCTTAGAAACTAACAACAGTAGTATTCATTTTTGGCTACCTTCTTTTGTTTTCGAATTATTAGCGAAATTGGAAAAGTGGCAATATCGAAAAAAATTCATATCTCCGTTAATACTGATGATAGAGCTCTGAAATTAAAACATTATACAGGCACTTTTTTACGTAGAACCCAGTGGTGTACTCGCCTTTTTTGCACCATTTCTAATTACGGAGCTATGATTCAAATGAAAATACTAGATTTTTGTGGCATTTTCTTAAAGCTTATTTTTTTCTGATTTCAAAAAATATAACATTGTATGGTTTGTATCAATATGAGTATAGAAAAAGGTCAAAAACCTATTTTCATTTGAGTCTCAATATTTTCTATGTTTGACGAGCACAGAAAAATGGACTGAGAACCTCTGTTTTGTATTGGCTTCCTATAACAAGAGCAGTCTCCTTCCGTCAATCTCATTATTTCTATGCTTTCAACTAATTTCTCCAAAAAATTCGAACATGGATATATCTCATAAAAACTTATATCTTGAAATGGATTTGGAAATAACAAAAAGATCCACAAGATCCTCCGTTTCAATCGATATACTTAGTTATATGTTATAATGAGATGGATGCAAGAGAATATTTTCATTGCACTCCAGCATAAATACGCACAAGTGCTTAGTATGTAGTCTATTTCAAATCGCATATGAAATAACGCATATATAGATATGATTGAAGTTATCAATTCAATCAGAAAAGTAATAAAGGAAAATATTTTTCAATACCTAATAGTGATTACAATAAAAGGTCAGTAGGTTATAACTAAGATGTCTTATTTTAGACATCTTAGTTATAACTTAGAATAAGAGATCAAGTTTCACAGCAGTTCATCTTGGAGAAATTGAGTGAAGAGCATAGAAATGAAAAGAATACTGGAAAGATAATGTGGTAATTATACGATACTAAATTTTTCTGAGCTCATCAACAGTTGAAACTATAGAAAATATTGAGATGAAAATAGGTTTTTGAACATTTTCTATACTCATATTGATACAAACCATACAGTGTTATATATTTTTGAAATCAGAAAAAATTAAGCTTTCAGAAAATGCCACAAAATCTAGTATTTCCATTTAAAAAACATAAGTTTGGGTCATAGCTCCGTAATTAGAAATGGTGCAAAAAAGGCGAGTACGCCACTGAATTCTACGTAAAAAAGTGCCTGTATAATATTTAATTTCAGAGCTTTATCATCAGTATTAGCAGAGATATGAATTTTTTTCGATATTGCCACTTTTCCAATTTTCGCTTATTCCTGGAAAACAAAAGAAGGTAGCCAAAAATGAATACTACTCTCGTTGGTTTCTCAGAAAAAGAGATCGAGAAGTGGGTATCAGATTTTGTCTATCTCCTCTGGTTCAAAGTTGTAGTGCTAAAACATCGAAATATGCCCACCCTGTACAGTCAATTTTGATCATATCCTTCCCAAGGCAACAATTTCCTGTTAGAAAACCAGTGAGGAAGCGTAACTCATTCTTTCTGAGATCCAGATACTTTTTGGTCTTTGCATTTTCCGGAACTTCTGGAATTATTCATTCCCGGAAAATTCTTCCACAGAGCTTCTCTTTGAGTTCTTTCTTCTCCAAAGACTCTTTCGTATGGGTGCATTTGCCTATACCATACAGATACAGAAGGGTTTTGGGCCAGTAAATGCTCCCTTTCTGGTTAGTCTGTTAGTCTTTTCATTTCTTTTGATGCCTGCCGGAATCCCAGAGTTAAGAGACCTTATAAACGCCCGCCTACTTCATTGAATGTACTTTGTTTTAGGCACCTAATATTAGCTTTGAGCCGATTACATAAGAGTTTAATGCTTTAATAGCACTATAACTATCAGAATGGACCATTATGTCACAACCTTGATAGTTATTTTTCAGGTTTCTATCTATGAATCTACCGATTACTTCTGCCTGAAAAATCGCCAAATAGGAGTCTAACCATAGTTTACACTTGGTTCTTGGCCCGTACACTTCAGAGCTCGCAACTATCGTAGTTTCGGAACCATCTGTATACCATTCGACGGTATTTACTTTGAAGTTTTGGGTAGTGTCTTTCTTCATCCAGTTGAAGTTCTTCCGAATGAAAGCTTGGAATCTTCGTGAAATATATTTGAGAGTTGCTATAACCAAAGATAAAACCATGTAATCAAATCGCCAAATCTGAACGGTACCTCAATTTCAAATATAAATGGTATCCAAATTTCACACAGTTTATTATATTATATACCACCTACACAAGATCTGTAAGGAAGACGCCTATTCATTCTGCGCTCAGACTAGATGGTATCGACTGAATATATCCTAAATGAGCCTTCCAAATTTTGCAAGATAATAAGAGGCAGTTTTTGTTGAATTTGATATAAATATCTTAGAAAACGTCCAAAACGTTGAAATAATTCCATGCAATCTAGTCTTCGCTCACATTTAACTCTAACGCGGAGGCCATACCTACTGTTAAACTGCAGAAAAAAACTTGTGATCGAATCCCCTCATCTGAATGGCACTCCTTTGTTACCCCTATGTAACTCATAAACGCTTCACTTACTACTGATATTCTAAATTCGGTTGCCCCTCACTTCATTCATAAGAAGCTTGAGTGTCACTTTGGGATATTATTTGCCTGGACGAGCTCATTCGTTATTGAAAAACGAGTTGAGATTCTTACCGAGCTGTGCAGGTTTTTTTATAGCTAGATACCACCTATACCAGATCTGGAGGGAATATTCCGATGTATACATTCTGCACTCCAACCAAAAGATATAATTCGGTATAAAAGAAGTAGTTTTCAGATCCGCAAATGAACCTGTGATTTTCTCAATATACAGGGTGTTTCATCATAAACTGGACAAACATATATTTTCGTGTAGAGGATATCGGGAGAATCATTTTTGAGCAAGATTTTATGAGGTGGTCAGTTATGTATAACACCTAAAGTAACGGTTTTTGATCAAATCTCAGTATTTTTGGGTCCTCTATTAAGAAATGTTGGCAAACTCCGAAAAAAAAATTACAAAATGGCGGACGACCTGCAATGTTTCAAATTTTTTTTGTGCGGTTGTCAAATTGACTTTTGTTTTCTGAATGAACACAATTTTCTAAGAATTTCTGTGAAAAAATTTTTTCAAAAATCGAACACAAATTTTTTTTACATGTCTACAGCGATGGAAAAATTTCAGTCGAAATGGATGAAATTTTGTACGATTGTACTTCTTGAATTATCAATCACGAATATGAAAACAGAATTGTAAAATATCGATTGGTTTCGTTACTACAGTCATTCAAATGTTTCGTTCAGACCTCTGAAATAATGAAAAAAATTTGTTTTGAGTTCTAGAGTCAAAATGATCAAACAATTGGCATGTTAAAACATCTTAGATGAATTATACAAAAAAATCAGTGAAACTTAGTTGGGACTCGAACCGACGTAGGTATTAAATATGGAAATGGCACTGTTCTAAGGATATTAATATTCGTTGCCAGGCAACGGTAGTTCGTAGTTCATAGAGTTGGACTGTTATTTGAATTTCAGTGAATATAATTTAGCCAATAGTCAAACTCTATGAACTACAAAACTACCGTTGCCTGGCAACGAATATTATTATCCTTAGAACAGTGCCATTTCCCGATTTAATACCTACGTCGGTTCGAGTCCCATATAAATGTATAAATTCATCCAGAATGTTTTAACATGCGAATAATTTATTATTTTGACTCTAGAACTCAAAACAAATTTTTTTCATTATTTCAGAGGTCTGAATGAAACATTTGAATGACTGTAGTAACGAAACCGTTCGATATTTCACAATTCTGTTTTCATATTCGTGATGGATAATTCAAGAAGTACAATTTTCCATCGCTGTAGACATGTAAAAAAAAATTTGTGTTCGATTTTTGAAAAAAAATTTTTTACAGAAATTCTTAGAAAATTGTGTTCATTCAGAAAACAAAAGTCAATTTGACAACCGCAAAAAAATTTGAAACATTGCAGGTCTTCCGCCATTTTGTATTTTTTTTTCTCGGAGTTCGTCAACTTTTCTGAATAGAGGACCCAAAAATACTGAGATTTGATCAAAACCGTTACTTTAAGTGTATACATAACTGACCACACTCATAAGAATCTTGCTCAAAAATGACATTTGACACCCTGTATCTCGCTTATGCTTCGAAAACGGGATATATTGTATAAGGCAAAAATGATTCTCCCGATGTCCTCTACATGAAAATATATGTTTGTCCAGTTTATCATGAAACACCCTGTATAAAACTTAAAAAACTTGAACAGCGTGAAATAATCTTCACAACTCAGTCTTAGCTCACTTCAGCGCTCTTTCGATTATCTGGAGTGGGTACTTTCTGATTGAATGCAGAGCTCCCACAGGAGATGCAAGCGAATCAACTCAATTTACTGTCAGTTCATATTGAATAGACGCACACTTTCCTCTTAATGTCAGGTGCATTCAACAGAATCTGCCTCTATCGAGCTACTTTCCGAACATTCACAACGGATTTTTTCCCAATCAACCCTGAATGATTTCATCAAGCTGACAAATAATTCCCACATTCCAGATTCAGCAAAATCGTCCTTCCAGAGCAGATCCCCAGAAAACCCAACGATAAAGAAGCTCTTCCGAAGTACCTAATCCAACAACAGAAAGAATTACCTCATCTCTCCTCAAAAACGACAAACCACCTAAATTCCATTAGATATCCATCCAATTACACCACTTCCTCCACGTCCAATTGAAACGTCATCTGACGTTCCGACAAGTCCCAGAGGAAAACCTCGGGAAACGGTAAAAACAAACAGGAAGTGTCCGAGAAAAACGCCCGAAAGTTTATCCGGGCGCGGGAAAGAGATGAATCGCAGCATTTCGAAGGAAGGGGAGGGGAAAACGAAGTGAGGTGTAGGATGGGCATAACGACCGGTTATCGGTTTTTCCGCGGTTGTTTTTCCGGAGTTTAATACGTGGCGATATTTCGCGCTTGTTAAGATAGCATTCGGAGTGGTGTTCTAATTTCAGAATTGGAGTGGAATGGTTTACACGATGTGAGTTTGGTTTATTGTCTCGGGAGAACATGCATGGACAGGATATAACTGGATTTATTTGATGACTACAAACAGTAGTAAGAAGGCGTTTTCCGAAACTTACTCAGGGTTATTAACTCGATTCATTGGGTCACGTGACGGATCTACTCGGATCACGGAACCGGGTTCTAAGTTTACCAACATATCAGGTTAAGGATTTGAAGTGACAGTCGTATCAATAACAAAACCAAATACATATTTTATGGATTTATTTTTTCGGTCCTAGTTTATTTTCGGATTGTCTCTAGCTTGTTTGCATTGCTTGGCTTTCATAAAATCTTTCTTATAATTTCTGGTGTGCCCTTTCATGTTTAATGTTATTTTTGGGTACCTATGTTGAAGAAGTAAAGAATTTGGTTTTTTCGGTCCCAGTTTATTTTCCGATCGTCTCTCGCTGTGCTTGCATTTATTGGCTTTTGTAAAATCTGTCTTATGATTTCTGGTGTGCCCTCCCATGTTAAGAGTTATCTTTGAGTAACTCAGTTAAAGAAATAAAAAAGGTTGAGCACAGAAAGATCTGTATACAAAGTTATGAAGAAGTTGTTTCACATTATTTTCTTGGCTCATAGAATCACACTTTTTACCTTGAGCCAAATTCTCTTCTGTTAATTTTTAGGAATAGAATGTATGAAATTACTACGAAAAGAGTAGAAGATTTTTTTCCTCCTTTTTCAAATACATAATTTAACCGCAGTGCGCATGCGGTGACTCTACGACTCTGCTTTTGTGTAGGGTTAAGATAAACCAACCTGGGTCAGTGATCGAGTTAATAGCACCGTACTTTCCGAACACGGGTTGGATGTTCAGGTTAGGTAAACGAACGCGAAGGTTAGGGATCGAGTTAACCCGAGTAAGTTTCCGAAAAGGCCTAAAGAGTTTTCAGATATGGAATATTTTAAATTGAATTGAAGGAGTGTCTGTGTATTGCGATCTCAAGGTCTAAGCTATTGTACCCTCATGTCTTGAGTCTCAACTACACTTCAAAACTACTACGACCTCAGATACTGTAGAGGTTTGAAAGATGCAATGTCTTTATCCTTGATAATTTTTTCACAACAACCAGTTGGTAACCGATGGACAGACGAGATTTTGAGGAGTTTTCCTCCTTTTTTCAACAGAATTCACATTCAGTCTCCTTATGTGTTTCCTGAGAGATCAGTGGTCCGTGTAAGACCCTGAGAAAAGGTGCAGTCTATTTTTGTTGCCTTATAAATTATTATCTCAAATAACGATGTGAGGTGTAGGATGGGCATAACGATCGGTTATCGGTTTTTCCGGAGTTTGATTCGCGCTGGTTAAGATAGCGTTTGGTCTGGTGTTCTAATTTCCGGATTGGAGTGGAATGGTTTACACGATCTGAGTTACGTTTAGAGTCTATGGAGAACATGAATGAACAGGATATAACTAGATTATTTCATGACTACGAGCAAAATTCAGTTAGAGATTCCAAGACCCATTTGGAGAATACTTGCTCACCGCGATCTTATTGTCTTCTGTATGTTACTCATACCTATATTGAGTATCGCCTTCCAGGGTCATGATGAATCTCAGAATCTAGAGTGGTTTGAGGAATCGAATATCTCTGTCCCTGATATTTTCTCATACAGGCACTCTCAAGGGTTTCAAAACTGATTATAAGAGAGTAGTTATAAAAGGGGGATTCTGGCACACATAAAAGTGTGCCAGAATACCCCCTTTTATAACTACCAAGGAGTACTCGTTCACCGCTATCTAATAGCGTTCTCCCAATGGAAAAATCTATAATTGTCTTGTATGCCACTCATACATTGAGTTCTCTACGGTATTCGTCTTCCATAGTCTTGATGAGTCTAAGAAACCAGACTGGTTTGAGGAATCAAATACCTTTGTCCCTGATAATTTTCTAATCCAGGCACTTTCTTTATTGGGAATCGATGGACAGACATTCCGTTACGAAATAATCAGTAGTGTTGTCCTCTTTATGGCAAAAGCTACACTAATCGTTTTCGGCTGAACCCAGTCTCCTTAAGTGTTTCCTGAGACAACAGTGGCTCGTGGTTAACCGTGGTTTACGTGGTGAGAAGGTAAGGTGCAGCTTATTCTTGTTGAATTCCAAAAGACTTTAAGATCTTTCACGTTTCAGGAAACCATTTGAAGTATTCTAGGCCCTAAAAGGTGCCTGTCTGTCTGCGTCCTCCTGGGTTATTTTTTTTTGTAGTTGTTTTTCCCTATGCCACAGAAGGATTCTGGTCCGAAAAAGCAGTGGATCGTGAAAAGATGCAGCCTATTCTTCTCCTCAACAGGAGATTTCCAAGTTTTTCCTTATTGAACGTCCCGAAAAAGTATTTATGGTATTCTAGGACATACAGACTCCACCAGAAAGACTTACTATTTGCCTTCTTCTTTTCGTTAATTTCTTATTGCAAGCGCCCTAATGGCAGCTTGAAATCTATGTATATGGTAATAAGGTCATATCATGAGACAGCAGTGTCCCGTTGAAAACCCTGTGAGAAGTGCAGCCTATTTCTGTTGAATTCAGAAAGTATTCGGGATCTTGAATTAAACATTTTGAGAATTTTTTGGAGTGTTCCAGACTCGTAAGGCACTACCACAGAAGGATTCTGATCCAATAAAAGGAATTTATGACCTCTTCCGGGTGAGATAGTCAGCATTCTCATTTTCCTTGACTTCATATCTAAGAGACTCTGGTGCGTTATGCTAGTTTTGTCCAGGCATTCCCACACCATCTTTGAACTGAACTGAACGCACAGCTCTTTACTGATAGCGTAACTGTTCTTGTAAATGGTAGATAATATTCTGTGATTATATCGAAATAAATGACGATGCGAGGTGTAGGGTGGGCATAACGACTGGTTATCAGTTTTTCAGCGGTTGTTTTTCCAGAGTTTAATACGTGGTAATATTTCGCACCGGTTGAGATAGCATTCGGTTTAGTGTTCTAATTTTCCGAATTGGAGCGGAATGGTTAACACGAATTTTGTTTATTGTCTCGGAAGGACATGAATGGACCGGATATTTTCTGGATTTACTTGTTGACTACGGGCATTGTGCAGTTCGCGGTTAAATGTATGAGGCAAATTTTCTGCGATATCCCTTTCTATTGTTTGCCAAAATGTGGAGTCGGAATTGTCGGAAAATTCAAAATGATAAACAGTCTGAATTAGTGACAGTGGCTGAATTTGATGAATAAATCAACGATAAAATGGTACTTATATATGCAACGATCTTATAATGGTTGCTAATATAAAGTTCCAAGCCTAAATCACCGAGTGAATAAAAGCCATTATAGGCGACTAAAATACCATACTTCATCCGTGACTACCATAGATCTATAATTACTATGGATGCAGAATCACGTGACCTAACAGAAGATCGACGACTTGGATACATAAGAGAGAGAAAGACATATGCGATCTTATCGAAAAGAAAAGAGATGAAGAAAGTTTGTGGGCAACTTGTCAAAATCATATGGAAGATGTAAACAAATATTTATGTGACCACAGACATTGCTGTGCCCACAAGGAGTTGATGCGTTGAATATAATTCAACTGACATTGCCCACAATAGCTCCATCACATTCAACCAAGTGACCTCTCTTTCTCATGCGGTGTCCATTCTTATTAGGTCTATGGTGACTACTGAAATTTTTTTACATTTCGCGGCAGTATATGTTTTTTCTATTACTATTATTATTGACAAAAGTTTGTCACTCACACTCTTTCATCATTATTCCGAAATTGAATTCGATATTTAGGATGAAATATCACTATTTAAATCTATGGGAGATGATTACCCTTCAATGGGGTCCTTGTCTTAGAAGAACAGGAGATTCGAAAAATCATCACTTGGAATGCCAGACCTGGTTTGAAACACCCTCCTGGCCCAAGAGCATGAATTAAGTATTTTGCAACTAATATTGAAGGTATTTATTTGAATAGTTTCAATTTTGTAAAAACGGCGAGACAGGATTTTTTTTACTGAGGTTTTTTCCTGTGCTCTGGTATCATACGTAGACTAGCATGGTACACCGCTTTGCACCAACCTCAGCTAGGGACTTTTTTGTTTCATGTATTGTATTTTGTTCTCAACTTAAAAGAATATACACAATTATATTACTATGCTGGAAAAAGTCAAGTTAACATATGGGTAATTTTTTATGAACTTGTTATTGTATATTTTGTGATGAAAGTTGATTATATTAGATTAGATTTTTTGACCCTCGATTGAAGAAACATTCCCATCAATATTTATTAGTTAGGGAACTCTAAAACACTGAAGAAATATATAACGATATAATATCTGCATCTGATAGCAATGAATAACGACTCCTTATTCACTAGTGATTAATGGTATTATTATGGCCTAGCAAACAGACGTATAATGGGTGAGATATAAAATAGACGTGGATAAAGATATTTCTTTCCGAAAAGAACTACGACTTTTGGCGTACACAAGTTGTGACCAAAAATACACATTGACGTGTGAATGTTACCTCATAACTTTTGGTCTCTTGTCTTTTTTCCACCACCCTATATGACCTTCTCAATCATAAAATAATGGAAACTTTATTCTTAGGTGAACATTAAGTATCTGTTTTTGAAATTGATTGAATCTAACACAAATATTGCTAATAGAATTCAGTGTTTTTGTGTTTCCTTACATTTTATACTGTACTCGGGCCAAAACAGAATATTCACAACCTTCAGTTCTTCACTCCAAAACCAAAATATCTTAATTGTTCTTCCATAAAACAATTGTAAAATTCTCTAATGCTATTCCCTTGTCACAAATTTTAATCCTCTGAATGCAGCTCTTTAGAATTATTGTCACACGTATCAGCAATTTCTGAAGCCTATCCTGGCGGCAAACAGGGCATTTGGGAGAATCCGGATAATAGGGAATGAGGAACATTCAGACTTAGTGTTCCAGAGAGCAGCTCCAGTGTTTACAATGTGTAGTAGTGATAATGAACGGAGGAATAGTATAAATAATCCGATATGTTGCGACGCTACGACATATGATTTATAAGGCGTTTTCCGTGGTTTTAACTCACGAACATATTTCTCGCTCGTTTAGATAGTGCTCAGCATGGTCCACATTCCTGAATTGAAACAGATAGGCGCATGTTATGATTATTTATTAATTGAACTTGTGGGAAGGCTGAAAATGCAGCATGAAGCATGAAATTTCGCTCGAGGTATTAAATTGTGGAGAAGAGATACCTCCGAAATGGCCCCTGAATAAAATTGAAGTTCCTGGTGTCGTTCACACTATAAGAAATAACAAGTCACAGGTGATTTTTTTGTGTTATCTGGTTTTTCAGCGATGTTGCTTTGCCATTTCTTCATCGAAAATCCGCAATTCTTATACTTAAATCACTGTATTTTATTAAAAAAATATGTGATCTTTGAAAAAATAGCTTGTGTATTTCTATTTTGTGACTTCATCGATGGCTGATTCAACATCTATGGATTATTTTGTTTGGAATTGTTAGACACAAAAGTATGCGGACGAAACAAGTAATATAAGACATACATGTAAAATCTGAATCAATGGAACCGATTTCAAATGGAATAGGTGCACCTTCCATATTTCTGATATAATCTGTTGAACTACTTTGATAGCTATGAATATATCAAAAAAGGTGGGAAATCTTTGAAAACAGGCATGAGTTTCATTATGGAAAAAATCTAAATATCTGACAGTTCTTACTCATATCCATTTTCCTCATTATTTAAATTGAATGGTTGAAACGAAAATGTTTTCATCAGTAAATGTAATACTACAAAAAAATCATTATAATATTCAGAGACGTTGGGTTCCCAAAAACTATATTCCACATGCCAAACCATTCTAGAGAATAAGAAAATCTAGAGGTTGAATTCAATGAGACGAAAAGCATTCCACTGCCGCACTGGGGCGAAGTAAACAATAGGTGAGATTTTCATTTCTACAAATCCTGAATATAATACAACATTTTCGTAATTTTGCCTATAATTAACGGAATAGCTTTAAGCAACAATAAATTGTCACAAATCAGTAGAATAATTCAGTTTATGATTGTCGAATCGAAACTAAACACTAACAGTCGAAAATGATGCCTAACTGACAAATTGTCTGTAACAGAACCAAGCCGTTAGTATCGGAACAGGGGAGCGGTAAAACAATTATCCCAATGCGGAATAAACATACTGCATAACAAAGGCGCGAAGGCATCTCTAGGTTTACTTTTTACTCTGAGGGTTCTATAGTTTCAGAAGTTTTAAAATTGGAAATACAAACTCTACCTATCGTGCTTCAAGCTCAGTATTTTGTCGTGAAATGTAAGGATAAAACAATATTAACTTATATTACGTTGGTGAGACCGCCAACGTTAAGAGAACCTACATGGAGGTAATATCATCCAAATCATCCCTATGGCAGCTGTTTGCTCTATATAATAAGCATATTCTATGCTCATCAATGTAGAGAATAACTCTAAACGATATGAGGCACTCCCTTGACTTCAAGATCTGGCATATTGCTTTGGTTATTATTCTAGAAATACCGAATCAACTGAGGATCCATGCGAATAACCTCCATTACCAAATATCGAGACGTTCTTTCCATTGTCATTGGCATGTCAATTCATTGAATTTCTGTGAAACTTTCGCGATTTTTGGCATTCATTTTTGAGTTGAAGGAGGTACCTTCAGAAAAGATTGCTGCAAGGGACTATATGGTAAATGGTTCCATTTATATCTTGATAACAAAAATTGATAACCATTTTCGTTAAGAGCACAAATTGTCAACTGAAGTAAAACAATTCGTTTTGTTGGGGGCGATGGTGATTGTATTGAATATTGATATTCGATTTTAGTGGACTGTATTTATTTTTAATTGAATTGTACAAAAGAGAAGGCCGGCGATCTTGACTCGTCGGTCTCTAGTTGAATTGGCGTACCTTCGCCTGTCGTCATATGATTAAGACTGACTTGACTTGGTTTGGTATTATGGAACCGTTGCAGGGGCACCGTTCTATAGCGACGTTGTCACGTTGTGGCTTCTCCATACCGCCGGCCTTGAAATATTATTTCAATATAAGGTTTACAACAAAATAAACAATTCTTGTATAAAAGTAAAGGTAAGTATGTATAGTCTTTTTTATATACCAGACACTGGTAAAACACATATCTTCGAAATAGCTCTTTTACAGACCGAACCATCACTACACATTTCACTGTGGCTACCCTGATGATATTATCAGCTCCACGATGCAACTCGATGATTCTGCCCAAACGCCAGGAGTAGGTAAGTGCATCTTCTTGCTTAACCAATACCAAACTGCCGACTTGGAGGAGATTTTCGACGTTTTCTCTCCATTTCGTTCTTGTTTGCAGGTCAGAAATATATTCAACTGACCACCGCTGCCAAAAGGTTTGAATGATCTTCTGCAGATACTTATAGTGACCTAGACGATTATCTGGTAATTGTACATATCCAGGTTCAGGAATAGAAGAGATTGTTTTTCCGAGCAGAAAGTGAGATGGAGTCAAGGGATTGAAATCGGAAGGATCAGAAGATAAAGGACAGAGGGGACGAGAGTTAAGTATACCTTCAATTTGTATTAAAACTGTCATCATATCTTCATACGTCAAACTAGTATTTTTCAATATTCTTTTCAAGTAATATTTTTACCTGTTTTATATTTGATTCCCAGATACCTCCGAAATTAGGAGCTCTAGGGGGAATGAAATGCCAGCTTATGTTTTCATTCGCATGTGCAGCAGCTATCGAAGTCGAAGAAGCTTCTATAAATTTTTTAAGTTCATTATTAGCTCCGATGAAAGAAGTGCCATTATCTGAGAAAAATGAGATGGTCGACCTCGTCTGCCAATGAATCTCCTGAACATAGACAAGAATGCTTCAGATGACAAATCGGTAAGCAACTCTAGGTGTACACACTTGTACTCATACAAATGAACAAACAAATGTAACTCTTTATTAACTTTGCGCCTCGTAATTTCCTATCTTTGATGAGGATAGGTCCGGCATAATCTAGTCCAACATTTGTAAACGGAATGTATTTATTAACCCTTACTGAAGGAAGATTTCCCATTAAATATTTGCAACCTATAGGCTGGGCCTTGCGACAAATTATGCATTTTTTTACTACCGATCGCGTTAATCTGCGGCCTGCTATCGGCCAATATTGTTCTCTTACCGAATATAGAAGCTGATTCGGTCCACAATGCATCAGTCTCACATGCTCCGCTTGAAGCAACAGTAATGTTACATGATGCCTTGTGTCAATAAAATAGGATGTTGCTTGGCGTAATCTACATCAGCATTTAATAACCTGCCTCCTACTCTAATTAGACCATCTGTTCCAATAAATGGATTCAAAGCCAACAATTTACTGGAAGTATTGAGTTTTTCTCCCCTTTTTAATAATTTATATTCCTCAGGGAAGATATTGTTCTGGGAAAATTTCATTATTAGATCATGAGCCTTTTTCACAACTCTTCGACGGTTAAAATTCCGCTCGTCTTCATTGACTTGCTTTTCATATTCGAAATGAATCTTAGACAATAGGCTATTGTTCTTTGTAGTTTTTTGAAATTTGAAAATTTATTAAATGGTAATTCCAATTGATTAGTTTTTTGACACAGATTAACTAATATTCGTTTTTCCGGTAATTCTTGATTCGGTATTTTTAGCACGAACTCAGTTCTTTCTTTATTCGACAAAAATTGTGGACCATTCCACCATATCTTAGAATCTAAAAGGTGAGAAACGGTTGTACCGCGCGACAATAAATCCGCTGGATTGAATTTACCAGCAATGTGGTACCATTGACTTGGTTTCGACAGATCCTGTATTTTCGAGACTCGATTAGCGACAAATGTTTTCCACTGATTCGGGCATCCATTTATCCAACCTAATACAACGGTGGAATCCGTCCAATAAAAACATTGATCGAAAGTAATTTCACTCGCCTTTATGACCTTTCGCATTAATTTCGCTAATAGTTCCGCTGCGCATAATTCCAATCGGGTAGCGCTATTTGCTTCAACGGACATACTCTCGATTTAGAACATAGCAATTGAGTATTGTAAGACTCGTCTTGCCTTCTACAAGCAATATAAATGCATGCACCCGTATGCCTTTTCGGATGCATCTGCGAATCCGTGTAACTCGATACAAGTGTACCTTTCGTAACAGACATATCTCGGAATTTTGAGATTATTTAATAGTAACAATTCATTACAGAAACCCTTCCAAGTGACACTAAGATGATCCAATACCTTTTGATCCCAGTCTAATTTTTCCTGCCATAAACGTTGCAGAAACATCTTTGCTACAACGATAATAGGACCAACTAATCCCAATGGATCGAAGATTTGACTTGTCGTGGACAGGATGACTCGTTTCGATAAATTTATTGGAAATTCAAATGTTTTAATTGAATATTGTATGTTGTCATTAAATGCATTCCAATAAATACCTAGCGTTTTATTATTTTCGTCTTTACCCAAATGTAGGATACCTGAAGATAAATTATCGTCTACATTTATTTCTTCTAGTAATTCTCTATTATTACACAACCATTTCCGCAGTTGAAAACCTCCGGTTCTTAATATTTCCGCGACGATCTCGCTGAATATCTCGTAATTCAGATAAGCTGTCTGAGCCCGTTAATAGGTCATCGATATAAAAGTCGTTCAAAATTACCTTACTCGCGATTGGATATTCATCCTTATTTTCCGTGCCTAGTTGCTGAAGACAACGTACAGCCAGGTGTGGCGCTGATGAAGTTCCATACGTTACCGTGTTTAATTCATAGCATTCTATTTGTTTCTCATCATTGTCTCGCCAAAATATCCTCAAATATTTTCTCTCTCTTGGATCCATTAGAACTTGGCGATACATTTTCGAAATATCTCCATTCAAGACATATTTGTATTGTCTAAATCTTAATATAATAGAAAATAAATCATCTTGCAACGTAGGTCCGACGTACTGAACATCGTTCAACGAAATCCCGCTGTCAGATTTAGCTGACGCATCGAAAACTATTCGGGTCCTGGTAGTGATACTCGAATTCTTAACTACCGCATGATGAGGAAGAAAATAGCCGTCTTGAAAATTTGTATTTATATTGAAAT
Source organism: Propylea japonica (assembly GCA_013421045.1). Lineage (NCBI taxonomy): Eukaryota > Metazoa > Arthropoda > Insecta > Coleoptera > Coccinellidae > Propylea > Propylea japonica. The sequence goes on along the minus strand of CM024242.1, from coordinate 80,601,929 downwards.
CCTCTAATTTACGCATGTGACCTAGCTCTATATATTCCTTAATGAAATCGCAGTAATCATTTTTTAGCAGTTTATCCTTATTAAGACGTCTCTCTAACGCATAAAAACGATTTACTGCCATTTTGTCGGATTGCCCCAAATTTTTTACATTATCCTTGAATGGAAAATTTACTATGAATCTACCCTCTGGGGTACGCTTGACATTGTTCACAAAATGTTCTTCGCAGAATTTTTCGTCTTTAGTAAGAACTCTTTCATTATCGCATTCTTCGACCGTCCAAAATTTAGTTAGAGCATTTTCCAAAGACTCGTTAACTGTTACACATGAAATCGTTTTGGTCGAATTTGGTTTAACATATGGAATATTGCCTCCAAAAATCCAACCGAGTTGTGTATTTTGTAATATAGGCATGTTTTCAATTTTCTTTTGTTCCATAATTAAAATGTCATAGAAAATACCAACTCCCAAAAGCATATCGATATCTTGAGATAAATTGTAATTTGGATCCGCTAGAGTTAGTTCGTTAATTCTTGATCGTGAAGAAACCTTAAATGACGTATTTGGTAATTTTTGTGCTATCTTAGGAATAATAAGACAAGAGATATTATTTTTATAGTTATTGATTCTTGAACCAAAATTTACCTCGGTCTTGTGTTGGGCAGCTAGGACCTTCGACTCTCCTACGCCTACTATCGAATAATTCACTGGTTTTTTATCCAACTTTAATTGTTGCACCAGTCTTTCGGAAATAAAATGACTTTGACTACCTGCGTCTAGTAGTACTCTAGCATAAAGGAACCGATTCTTGCCGTGAACACGAATGACCGCTGTACTCAGTAAAGGCTGTGAGTTCTCTTCTGAATTGTTAATCTCGGCAACATTGTAAGCCTTACTCGCGGATCGAGTCACCTTATCGTCTCCAGCAGAGTCGCGACGAACCGTCGTGTCCATCCTATTGCGATCTCTGTCGTACGCGATACCCTCACCTTCTTGCGTGCTTGTCATGTATGTACCGCTGGTCGATTCTCCGTGTTTTCGTTCTTATTCACGTCCTGACTCGAAATGTTTGAATTGTTAGGAGACAAATGCAATAGCGAATTATGCCGTTTTTTGCAGATACGACAATTGGATCTTTTACAATCGATATTCATATGATTGGGATCGAAACAATTGGTGCATAGTTTTAGTATTTTTACTTGATTTATTCTCGCAGGAATGTCTAATTCCCGAAAACCTTCGCATTGAAATATGGAATGCTCTTGCTTACAGAAATAGCACGTAATTTTTCTTTCTGTCGTAGTATTAAATGACCTAGTTTTTTCGGTACGATTCGATTTATTGAATTGAAATTTAGAAAATTGTTTTTCGATAGTTTTTGTTTCACCTTTGGTAATTTCTAATTTTTCTAATAATTCACATTTTCGTTTTAGAAATTCTAGTATTTCATCTACTGTGGGGAGTTCGGCTTGTGTCCGATACGATTCCCACTCTCGTTTTGTTATATTGTCAAACTTGGTACAAAGCATATACACCAGAAGTGCATCCCAACTATCAGTTGGTAGCCCTAAAACCTTCAAAGATCTTAGATTTTCCTAAAATTATCATGTAAATTGCGTAATTCAGTATGAGATTCCTTGACAGCTATTGGACTGTCAAAAAGGCCTTTGATATAGTTATGCACTATCAATTTTTTATTTTCATATCTGTCCTTGATCATTGACCATGCAACACTATAATTGTTTTCACTTACTTCAACAGAACTTATTAGTTTCAATGGTTCACCCTCTAAACAGGATTTGAGATAATAAAATTTTTGAATTGGACTTATGTTAGCATTGTGGTGCACTAATGAATGATAGGTATCTCTAAATTCGAGCCATGTTTCAAATGAACCTCTGTAAATTGGTAGCTTAATATCAGGAAGCTTAAAATGTGCTTGCAATGAATTGACAGAATTTTTATCGACTGTTATAGAACTTGTGATATCAGCATTTTTGTATTCAAAATTGTTTATCAAATTTTGTGTGTAACTGATTAATTCAAAATAGGATTTTTCAAAATTTATAATTTCATTACATTCTTGTTGCAGTTCTTGTTCTGCTGTTTCTGATCCGCTCAATTCGAACTCGATGGAAGCTTGCACTGATGTGAATTCGTTTAATATTGGTTTAATCTTATCTAATCTAACTTTGAGTTGGGTAATTGTGATTTCATCAATATTGTTTAAATCAATTGAGTTAACAAATCCTCTAAATCTTGTTAAAGTGGCTTTAAATTGACCTCTTTGAAATCTGAGCTTTGGTAAATTTGACATTGTTCTTGTGACTAATTATTCTTGTGAAATTGTTCTTGTGAATTGTTCTTGTGATACTAGCTTATCGTATTGAATTGACTTTGAATTCAATGTTACTAATATTTAACTCTCGTATGGATAGTTATAGGAATTATAGGAACGATCTTACTTGGAATTGTAAAGAGGGGATTCTGTCTCACTCTGCTTCTCGTTGCAGGCGTACACCTCTCTTCGTCTATCGTAGCTGGCTTCCCGCTGCAGTGGAATCGTCGAAGCTCCGTCTCGCTCGGGTTCTGTGCAGGAATACCGCCGTCTCGCTCGCTCCTGTCTCGTAGCTGGCTCTGCACCTGCCGTTTCTTGATATGCGTGTTGTTTTCTTCCAACCGCTGTTTCAAATATTGAAATTGTTCTTGATTCTTGCAATGCGGCTCGATATGGACCAATGATGATTGTATTGAATATTGATATTCGATTTTAGTGGACTGTATTTATTTTTAATTGAATTGTACAAAAGAGAAGGCCGGCGATCTTGACTCGTCGGTCTCTAGTTGAATTGGCGTACCTTCGCCTGTCGTCATATGATTAAGACTGACTTGACTTGGTTTGGTATTATGGAACCGCTGCAGGGGCACCGTTCTATAGCGACGTTGTCACGTTGTGGCTTCTCCAGGCGATATATTAGTATCTATGTGTGAATCACCCTCTTTATGGTATTTATGACATAATTTAAATCCATATTAACCGAAACCACCTCCATAACATACAAGCACTCCAATATCAAGCTCCAACCCTATCATTAAACGCTCCCCTAACGTCCACCATCAATCTTCTATGCTTCCAGCCTTTCCCGCCAGGTGGCCAACATTTCCCTCTCTGTTGGCCCTATCGTTTCAATTATACTCGTATCGATGTCACTGATGTGTAGCAGGTCTTGTTTACGAACAGAATCAATGGCTCGATAATGCAGAGTTAACATTTCATTGTTTACCGTAAGAGATGTTCAAATCCGGATCTCAGGTTGGCACTTCTGCTAGCTCCCAGTTCATTGTTTCGGATGTTTGCATACGAACACAGAAGACTAGGCGAGAGATGGGAGTTATTTTCCATGAGTGGCGTGTAGGGGAGGCTTAATGTGATATCTCGATGACGGTTGATTATTCAAATAGATCTTGGCTTTGAATGTGAAGAAATTGAGGAAGCATAATGGCGGATTGATGCGTTGTTGACTATGATAAACGCCATATTGTGCGAATATAGTAGGTGGCATTTGAAGGGAAGAATTGAGCATTCACAGACTTCACAGTAGTGTATACAGGGTCTTGAATAGTAGATTTAGGATTGGAATATGAAATATCGCATACATTTAAAACGCATCGTCTGTCTCGATTCATTCAGATATTCGTTTGTTGCGAGAAATATGACTTTGAATGTATGAACACCCTGTCCACATAGTATTATTGATATAAAGTTACATCCATAGTAAATCTGAAACCATTCATAACATACTAAACACTTCAATATCATAGCTCCAACCCTTTCCATTAACCGCGCCCTAACGTTACCATTAAGTCTTCTATGCTCCAGTCTTTTCCCTCCAGTGTTGCCAACGTTTTCCGTCTCTGTTGGCCCTAGAGTTCAATTAGACTCGTATTGAGGTCCCTGATGTGTAGCAGGTCTTGTTTACGACAGAATCAATGGGTCTGATAATGCAGAGTTAACATTTCATTGTTTACCGTAACGAGATGTTCAATATTCCGGATCTCAGGTTGGCACTTTTGCTAGCTCCGAGTTCATTGTTTCGGATGTTTGCATACGAACACAGAACACTAGGCGAGGGATGGGAGTTATTTTCTGCATGAGTGGCGTGTAGGGGAGGCTTAACGCGTTGTCTAGATGACGTTGATTATTCAAATAGATCTTGGCTTTGAATGTGAAGAAATTGAGGAGGCATAATGGCGGAGTGATGCGTTGTTGACTATGATAAAACGCCATATTGTGCGAATATAGTAGGTGGCATTTGAAGGGGAAGAATTTGAGCATTCACAGACTTCACAGTAGTGTATACAGGGTCTTGAATAGTAGATTTAGGATTGGAATATGAAATATCGCATACATTTAAACGCATCGTCTATCTCGATTCATTCAGATGTTTCGTTTGTTGCGAGCAATATGACTTTGAATGTATGAAACACCCTGTCCACATAGTATTATTGATATAAAGTTACATCCATAGTAAATCTGAAACCATATTCATAACATACTAAACACTCCAATATCATAGCTCCAACCCTTTCCATTAACCGCGCCCTAACGTTACCATTAAGTCTTCTATGCTCCAGTCTTTTCCCTCCTCCAGTTGCCAACGTTTTCCGTCTCTGTAGGCCCTACAGTTCAATTAGACACGTATTGATGTCCCTGATGTGTAGCAGGTCTTGTTTACGACAGAATCAATGGGTCTGATAATGCAGAGTTAACATTTCATTGTTTACCGTAACGAGATGTTCAATATTCGGATCTCAGGTTGGCACTTTTGCTAGCGCCGAGTTCATTGTTTCGGATGTTTGCATACGAACACAGAACACTAGGCGAGAGATAGGAGTTATTTTCTGCATGAGTGACCTAAGGGGGGACTTAATGTGTTATCTCGATGAACGTTGATTATTCAAATAGATCTTGGCTTTGAATGTGAAGAAATTGAGGAAGCATAATGGCGGAGTGATGCGTTATTGACTATGAGTAAACTCCTATGTTGTGCGAATAGACTATGTGACATTTGAAGGGGGAGAATTTGAGCATTCATCATGGTTATACAGTCTTCAATGGTAGATTTTGGATTCCAATGTGAAATAACTCTCTGGTATGATTAAAATGTCATTTACACACATCGTCAAAAGTCTTGGCTTCCTTATCAGCTGTCTACTTTTTGAATGTTACATGACATTTTTTTTGTGTAGAATCTTCACTATTTTTTCACTTGAATAATAACAATAAACCAACAAAAATGCTCCTTATTTGGGAGCTGTAATCGAAGTTGATAGGTTTTCAGCGAATAACGAGAGTTGTAATATTCAGAATGTTCCCTGGAAATGTCAGGACATCCAATTTCTCAGTTTGATCGGTCAAGGATAGCAGCCATACTTCAAGAAGCTTTGTCGCTTGTTGCTCATCTTCTGAATATTTTACGGACTTCAGTTAGGCTCATGGTAGTGCTTTTCCAGGATACTAGTAGAGTTACTCCCAGACCGGTGCCTGGTCGATCCAGAGTAACATCTGCAAAGGACAACCATTATATCGCAAATTCAACTCGAAAGGCTTTCACGAGTATCTGTCAAAGTTTCACCATCCAACAATCTTACAATCTATACATGGTGTCAGTAAACAAATGCGGGGGACTTTGGGAGATGATTTTTCGATGAAAATAAGCAGGGGTAGTTCATATAATTTTTTTTTCGAAATCGACCCCTCTTCCAAGATACAGCCTTTGGTAGGCGATAACGAGTTGACAGTTTTTAATTTTTTAAGATTCAAGAACAATGAGTCATAAAACTACACATAATATGAAGCACTAAATAGATGTTACTCGTACAAAATTTATTATCCCATTACTTCATATTAGGGGTTGAAAATAACAAACCCCTATGATTTTCGTTCAAAAATTGTTTCCTGGGATAGATTTTCGAAAAATAAAATTCTCTTATGCTTTCCATTCAATTCTGGAGAAAAAGTATCTTACAAAATTTTGATACAGTCTCGGAAAAATAAAAAATAGATTTGGCTCTCGATTGAAAAGGTATTCCCGTAGGTACTTCTTAGTTGGGAACAAAACACTAAAGAGTTCCCTATCTCTATAGAGTACCCTAACTAACAAGTATAAATAATATTTTATTTTAGACTTTCATATAATCTACCCATATACGTTACTATGCTTGGTCCTAATTTAGATACCCATCAATCACTTATGAATAATAACTCATTATTCATTATTGATTAATGGGTAGGGCGAGCAGCGAGACGTATAATGAGTGGGTTATAAGATAGTCACCAATAAAATATTTTCATCATTTTTTTCGTTTCACTCGGCTCAATGAACCCTATCTAAGAAGGTGGCTAGCTCGCGATTATGGTATATCATTTGAATAATTATGATAATTTGAAAACAACATGCAAATATTGGTATAATTTTTTTCTCGGTCCTACTTTATTCGAAATCAGTTTTTTTCGTTTTAGTGGAATTAAAGCCAGAAAGTAAAATGATGGGTTTTCCGAACTTCCAACATGTTATCGTCACTCTTCTTTCATTAGTTGTCTTTGGGAAAATAGTCGAGGTAACAGATTTAGTTTTTTTAATTCAATATAATTTTATGGTTAAAGGATGCCCTTACTCGTAAATAAAATAGAATAATTTTGTTAATCCTTTGGGGACACAACAATGTGTATAGGATAAGTCAAATAACAATACCAATACAATCCTACTTACTAAGGGTCAAAAGGGACTCTTCAACTAAATAGAAGCATTTTTTTAGTAACAGCTGCTTGATTCTTTTTGAAAATTCGTTTGTTCAAAGATTTGAAATACGGAGGCAAATGATTGAACAATTTTATGCTCCGATGTTTAGGAAACAGAAGCACCTGTATATTGCGGTTCTTTGTTCATGCGAACTACCAAGTTTTTCCAAGTAGTCTCATTATCCTTCGCGTATATGAGACATTTTAATATATAGATACAAGGCAGTGACAGTAGCCTATTTGCAATAAAATACAGGTTTGCATGATGGTGGTAAGGTACTTTTAAGTCTATTCATTGCGAAATAAGAATTATTTATTCTTTTGCATAAGACGTCAATGTGAGTTGACTAATTAAGACTTCGATCCATATGGATCCTTAGGAATTAAGTACTATCTGATGGAAGTACTGCATTGTAATCACTCAAGCATTAGAGTAAGATGGAAAGCACTTCAGTGTTGAACTGGGGTGAAGTGAACAATAGGTTAGATTTTCATTTCTATAATTTCTCAATATAATGCAACCTCTTCGTAATTTTACCATAGCTATAATTACCGGAATTCCCTTAAAACAACAATAAACCAAATGAGTAAATAATTCAGTTTATCAACGTCAAATCGAAACAAATGTGTCAACACGACGATAGAATACTAAACAGTAACAGAACGATGTTGTCAAACTGTCTCTAGCCTGTGGGTACCATAGTATGGGTGTCGTAGACCAATTATCCCAATACGGAATAAAGATACGGGTCAAGTCGAAACGCCGAATGTTGTTCTCGTTCATAAACAGATTCTACTTGGCTGCGTCACAAATGCGTGAGGGAATCTCTAGGTTTTACTTTTTACTCTGAGGTGTAACCGAAAATGATGAATGGATCCCTGAAACTGAAATCAAGCTAAAGGGCGAGTATCGTGAACAACTCAATGTATGAGTGGCACATAGACCGTTAGCTCCAAGTAAACAAACATCCCTTAGATTATAAGGTGAATACAACACTTTTCCAGATGAAAACTTAAGTAATTCATCATCTTCAGGAGAAGAAACACGAAAGTGGAGCTGAAAACAAAAAACTCATGGAGAAACAGCAGCAAAGCAAATATAAAACATCAATAATTTAATTAAATACATTACATAACCTTAAAAAACAAGACAAAGAAGGAAAAGTTAAAACAATTAAAATAGATTTTATACGTTTTTATAGCTTCGCCAATTTTTGTGAATTTATTTCGTTTGTTCTCCAAGAGCCTCAATTTGTTGATTAATTTTTGAGTGATATATAGGACTCATTTTCAGATCATTGCATGACTTTAGCAAGCATCCAGGGAATTGTTTTAAAAACTGACTTTATTTTTATTTTAATTTTTTTCATTTTCCTTCTTTGTCTTCGTTTTTGAAGGTTGGGGAATGTCTTTAATTTAATTATTGTCGTTTTATATTTGGCTTTGCTGCTGTTTCTCCATGAGTTTTTTGTGTTCAGCTTCACTTTCGTGTTTTTTTTTCCGCTGAAGATCGAAACATGTTGAGACATTAAAATCACTTAAGTTTTCATCTGGAAAAGTTTTTTGTTCACCTTATATTGAACTGCCCAGATATCAGGACATTCAATACTAGATCCTTTGGATTGAATAGTGAACGCTTTATAACATAACACTGAAAAATTCTCATATGTTCCTTCTGTTTCAGGCTAAGATGTCCGTTTCTATTAACGCTTGGCGGAATTGTATTGGCAGTGAGCAATTGAATATCTTGATTACTGAATTCTCCAAGAACACATCCACCCAATCTCGAAGAGTCTTTGTGGTCAACGGTACCATTCCAGACATGGCTTAGTGAGTACAATTGTCGGTTGAATAATGTTATCAAATATGCGAAAATAAAGCTACCTATGACAATAGCTATACGCGGTAGAAGAATCGAGAAAGAAGAGGAAATGAATACATATATAGCTTAACTAAATTAAAGCATATTCATTCCTCAGATGCTAGTTGATTCATATTGTAAGCAATCTCAAATTGCTGCAAACGCAAAAGATGCTAATGCTAATGCATCTACCCAATGTTAACACTTTAAAAGTCCAGTTCAAGGTCATCCGATTTGGGTTGCTAGCTGATGTGTCCTAACCTGTGTTGGCGGTATCAGGTGAGCTGTCTGGAGCTGTCAGGTGAGCTGCCTGGTAATTTGTCTAGAGCTTGTAACGTTAAATTCTACTTGAGAGGTATTTGAGCATGAGATTCTAATACTAATTTCTTAGGGGAGGCTTGATTACCCCAGCAAAAAGCAGGTTTTCAACAATATATTATGAAAAGAACAAGATGTACAAATCTAAATTCACAGTTCCAAATCACAATCTCTCAGATTACACAAACTCATAACTACTTATCTTAAAAGAAAAGTTCAAATTGTGGCTCCACTTCCAATGCACTAACTTGTTTTTCTGTAGTGACAGATGTTTTCGATAACGGAATAATATGCTCTCAAGTCGTCTTCGATAGACTTCAGGTATGCTTCCAGCTCTCTGCCATAAGTTAACTTCAAAGCAAATATAGGTATAGCCAAATGTAACAGTCAAGCTTCAGCCAATAATTGTATTTCAGTCTAAAGTCAAGGAAAGTGGTCCAAGCCAAGGAATGTGCTCCAATCCAAAGGATGTCATCCAAGCCAAGCAGCGAGAATAAATATTAGTTATCTGGCAAACTAAAACTCCAGAAATTCCGAACAAACATCCGATGGATCCAGCTGAAAATTCTTCACGATAAAACGATATGTACCTACGATAGATGCTTTCTCCTTCAGAGGAGAGCCGGAAGTCAAGTAAATTTCCTTACATCACACAGATTCGACGATCATAGAAAGGAAATAACCTGACATGAAGTTACCAGGCATACTATGATTACCAGTGGCATTTCGAAAGAAAATGAATAGCATATGCGTGTGCAAGACGTTGAAGCTGTCTGGCCCACTTCCGGTTCAGCTCTCTCAATGTACATCATAGCTCACCAGACTGCTCACCTGGGGCCTATTGCACCAAAATACTTTGCAACTTTTCACTTTGCACTTTGCATTCTAACAAATTTGCAAAGTGAAAATTAATTATGTTGCACAAACATTTCTCCCAAGTTTAATTTCTGCGAAGTGTTTTTTACTTTGTACTTGCATATCCACATTGTACTTTTCAATTATGGATACGTTTCGTGCAACATTATTCAATTGAAAAGTGAAAAGTTGCAAAATATTTGGTTCAATAGGCCCCAGATAGTTCCAACACAGGTTCAGACAGATAAGGGGCCTATTGCACCAAAATATTTTGCAACTTTTCACTATTCTTTTTGCATTCTGACGTATTTCAGAAGTGAAAATGAAGTATATTGCACAACATTTAGATATCCCAATATTTAATTTCTGCGAAGTGATCACTTTTGCACTTGACTTTTCACATTGCACTTTTTAATTATGAATGCGTTTCGTGCAATGTTATACATTTGAAAAGTGAAAAGTGCAAAGTGAAAAGTTGCAAAGTATTTGGTGCAATAGGCCCCAGCTAGCAACCCAAATCGAATTACCTTGAACTGGACTTTCAAAGTGGCATTATGTTTTGCAAATTAGACCTTAGATTTCCTCATGGGAATTCACATGTAAAAATGACCAAAAGTGGCTTAAAACCCGTGATGCTTATCTAAAGGATTTTCCAATAAGAAGTGTTATTTTGAATAGCTCGCTATTTCGGTAGATGTCACGTTTGAAGGTGTCATTTTTTAACATTTGACAAGTAGAAACTACGCCATTAATAAAACTCCTCGTGAGGCTATCGAGGGCAGCCACTTTGCGATTTGGTTATGGAAATTTCATTGAAACGATATGGTCCTGTGAGCGTGGTCGTGGTCATTTGCCTGATGTTATTATACTTTCCACTATTAACTATTAACTATCTTTATAATGAAATAAACATCCGATCATTTATATTGAAGAATGGAATTTTTCTTTGAATATCAAAACCTCTTATTGGAAAATGCTGTATCAGTAAAGAATAAAAGTTGTTCATATTTTTATGAGATTTTTATATTCGCCCATCTTTCAGGCTACACAAGATGTTTTCTTTCTGTTCGTTACCCGATCATCCAGATGCTTGCGACCAAGAAAACGCAAAAGATTTCTTATGGACTTGTCCTATGATGTTAAAGAAAGGAAAACTATGGAGTGAGTTTATAAACTCCATTCAGCCAAAATTCGAATGTCCATTGAAACCTGTGAGTAATTATTGTATTCAATATTTCACTGTCTATAGACATTACTAATTCTTTGAAACAAATCGTGAGAAAAAGTGAAGGTTCTGCTTCTGCATGTTCATTGGCACCGTATTCTGGTCAAGTGATCTTTCAAAACGTATACGAACTTCATTTAGCGAGTCTCTCTTTCACCTGCAAAAATGCACACCGCGCAATGAAGTTCGTATTCGCTTCGAAAGATCACTTTTCGAGATACGGCACCTGGCTCGAGCCACTTAAGATATCAATTGCTGAAGAAGGTTTTACACAGTAAATATACTTTTAAAATTATCTTAACACGCAGTGTCCACCTCAACGACAAAAAAGGAAAAAATTAATACTTAACGAAAGTGTGTTTTTGATTCAATGCCACAGTCAAATAATATGGTCTTTCTAGTTGAAGAAAACAGATGGTTTGAATGAGATGAAGTCTATCATCTGCAAATTCTGTATTGAAAATGGCCTCAAAACACTAATGGGAATTCCAGGGGTAAAAGTCATCTTTCCAGAACATAAGCATGATAACTACCTAACTTTAAAATCAGAACAATATCGATCGATTTCGATTATATGCATAAACAGTTCAATCGTTTTGTAGTTATTCAGCTTCCTTCCAGAAATTTAATCGGCACATGATTTCTCGTATATTTTCAAAACTATGTATTTCCGATTGGCAGATTTTTTCATTTACTTTTGTAATAATCATGGAATATGTTCAAAGTAAGTTAATATTGATGATCAGCTTACTGCGTAAAACGCAATGTTTCCGAGGGGCGCAAGGGTTATGTCAAGCAATATCTTGACTTTTCGCAATTCAGTTACTATGGAGGATTTCTCGCAAGCAGACCACCCGTTGTGCATCCCAAAGTACAAGTACAAGTGGAAAAGAAAGAAATGAATTTAATAGCTCCTTTGAAGTAGAAGTTTTTGATACATCAAACTAGCTCACAAACTTATGATGAAGATTACTCAGATGTGATTTATTTCAGGGAACTTATAATTCTTCAGGTCCTGACTCCGACATATGGAAAATATTCAGCAGTGATTTGAAAAAAGTGAAATCAGGTGTATATCAAGTAATTATTAGTATTAATGCCGACTACGAGCCATTTCTCTGTTGGCAAATGGAATTGGAAATAAAAAAATAATATGAATTATTGGCTTCTGTAACAATTTCGAATCAGCTGCTTTTCTACTCCTTTTCTGTATGATGTCATAATGTAATTATATTCAATTGATAATCATAGTGTTTCGTTAGTGTTTTCCTATTTTTAGTTAAGTTTCTTACTGAATAAGTTCTTTTTGCAGTACCTACTGAGTCGATTCTGATACGACTCCATTCGAAATATTTTTACAATTATCTTTTTTTCGAATTAACTAACAGGTGCAGTTTGCTCCGAAATAATATTGTCTTTTAATGGTTTCTTAAAAGAAAACTTCGAGAAGGATTCAAAAATCTAAATAAAAACAATATACTCACCTCTTATTTTCAAATCTATGAATATTATGCTTCGAGGAATTCAGTAGTTTCTTGAACGGCAAAATAACTTATGACCAAGAGCTCATCATTTTCTTGCTTATCCTGAATAAAACCATCTCCTGAAACAAACTATATTCAGTGGTTTGATAATGGAATGAAATAAAAGTAGGTTGTGATTTTCATATACAGGGTGTCCCATTACTCGACGTCAACCCGGAACCGGGTGAAAAGGCAAGTAATGCTGGTTATCAGAAAAATATAAAAAAAAATCTAGTTGCATGATTTTAATAATGCGCATTTAAAAAAACATGCAAAATTCCACACCCTGTGACAGTCTTTTCGCTCCTGATGCCACAAATATTAACTTTTTCCAACTTTTTCTTTGCTGTGTAACCTTGAATAATGCTTGTCTAAACTGTAATCAAATTTTGATACCAGCTGATCTAGGTTTCATAAAATAGGGCTTACTTCTCAGAAAAAAAAATTCGAAATAAACAATTGCCTAGTTTCAACTGACTGTATTGAAAAAAAATGTACTACGTAGGTTTGGCATGTTTTTTCAAAAGTTGGCGCATTTAGTGAGGATTCCAAAATGGTATAATACTCGTTTAATTGTAGCTGCCGTAGTTCAAATTTATTTTCGATTGCCTTTGAATACACTTTTTCGTTAACTGCTCCCAGTAATAGAGTCCAATGGATTCAAGTCCGGTGAACGGGCCGGCCACGAGATTGGACCAGAAAGTCCGATCCATCTTCCGGGAAAAAATGTTATCAGAAAAAAAAATTTCAGAGAAAATAATTTTTCCAGAAAAAAATTTTCCTGGAGAAATTTCTCTGAAAATTTTTTTTCTGGTAACATTTTTTCCCGGAAGATGGATCGGATGTTCTGGTCCAATCTCGTGGCCGGCCCGTTCACCGGACTTGAACCCATTGGACTCTATTACTGGGAAGCAGTTAACGAAAAAGTGTATTCAAAGGCAATCGAAAATAAATTTGATACGGCAAGCTACAATTAAACAAGTATTATACCATTTTGGAATCCTCACTAAATGCGCCAACTTTTGAAAAAACATGCAAACCTACGTAGTACATTTTTTTTTTCAATACAGTCAGTTGAAACTAGGCAATTGTTTATTTCGAATTTTTTTTTCTGAGAAGTAAGCCCTATTTTTATGAAACCTAGATCAGCTGGTATCAAAATTTTGATTACAGTTTAGACAAGCATTATTCAAGGTTACACAGCAAAGAAAAAAGTAGGAAAAAGTTGATATTGTGGCAACAGGAGCGAAAAGACTGTACAGGGTGTGGAATTTTGCATGTTTTTTTAAATGCAATTATTTTAAAATCATGCAACTTAGATTTTTTTTTCATATTTTTCTGATAACCAGCATTACTTGCCTTTTCACCCGGTTCCGGGTTGACGTCGAGTAATGGGACACCCTGTATTCTCTACTTCTTCTATTCTATTATATTACTAATTTTAAACGCCAACTTGAATCTTATATATGAATACATATATGATTTGATGGGCAGTATCAGCAATTGATTAAAGTTAAAAACCGCATATAAAAATGAATTTGTCAACATATTTACCCCCTGTAGGTACCAGGGGTACTTATATAATAATGAAATTCATTTCACATAATTTGATTAAATAGGTACATCAGTATTAAATGAAAATGTGTCAGGTAAATTTACATACATTATGTTGACATATAATAAAAATAATCGTCTAATGCATTGTAACAATTAATATAGTTGAATGGTATTGGAGGCCAGCACTTTGATAATGGATCCACTGTTTGTGTGTACATCGCGCTTATGGAAGTTTATTTCCAAATTCAACTCAGTGCATCTATCACATGGGTGAATTTTGGATCGAAACGCTTTCATGTATACAGTCATCGAGTGTTTGGTTTTTGGCACGAATACATCTTATGCTTACTGCTTACATGATATATGAAGGTTAAACGAACTGTTCTCAAAATCTATATTTTTCAACATTTCCTAAATACTTTCAGTTTCAAGTTCACTTCTATTTTTCTGGAGTCACCGCTTGCAGTCGCTAATGGGTTGATTGTAATGAGATACTTTACAAGCTCCTACTGAACAAATTTAGTAGCTGCTTGTAAATTCGCTCAGTGTAATCGTGTTCACAAGCCAACAATCTGATTGTAAAAGAGCTGTGACTAAAGTTGAAAGCTGGGCTACTATACACGCTAAATCGCTGGCGTTTTGGCTTATTCGCATGTAAACAAGCCGTGTGTAATCACAGTTGCTACTTAACAATCTGTGAGTTCTTATCTACTCGGTGGTTCCTGGATTTTAAATTAGAAACGCATTTGACATTTATCTTAGATCCTGGAAAACGATACAAACATAAACCTCACGTGGATCGCTAGATTGTGGCTACTCAGCGAGTTGATAGTTTTTGTGTATTATCATTACAATCACACAAGCTAATTTACTCGCTTTCAAATTGGCTCAGTAGCAGCTTGTAAAGTATCTCAATGTTATCAACGCATTATCGTTGGCTTAGTACCGAACTTCAAGCCAATCCAGGATTCATGCAACTTCTACGTGTATAGGTACATCTCGCTTACAGAAACCTCTTTTCGATTTTAGAAACGATTTTAACACATGTGTGAATTTCTGCTCGAAACACGTTCGTGTATACTTACCCTTACATAATGCATGAAGGTTAAATGATCTGTTCCCAAAATCCATATTCTTCCACGGTGAGTTAAACATTTCCTAAATACTTTCAGTTTCAAGTTCACGTCAATTTTTCTCGAGCCACCCTTGCAGTCGCTTATCGTTGGCTTAATACTTAACTCGAGCCAATCTGCCGCAAAAATTCAATTTAGCGCGTCTAATGGCGCAAGTTACAAGATATGGGATACCCCGCTGTGCTTATTAATCCAGAAATCTCGTTTAAAAACAGGATGATCTATACCGATAGGCAAACAAATATCTGCTGGATCTGGGAGTTAATAACAGGATCGAGGAGGTTTAACGAAGGAGTTGTATCTATGGATGGAGGAGTGACAGTTTAGTTTGGTATATAGGGTGGTTTTCGTTTTGACAAAAAAGTTGCTTTCTTGATTTCTCTACAGCTCAGTTTTCTTCTTTTGATATTTTGGAAGTTTCCCCCTATATAATCCTATGGTCCTCACGGAAAAAAATCTATTCTCGAAACAAGTAACAAGATATTCTTGAAATTAAGGTTGATTCAAGTATATATGGAATCGAAACAAGTAAATTGAGAAATTTGGTATATTTGGAATGAGTAAATAATGTTTCAAATTCATAAACTCCAAAGAAGAAATAATGCTTCATCCAAGTAAATAATATTCTGCATATGAAGAGATAATGTTATCAATTTAAGAATATTGCTACACTCCATTAAATAAACGGATTAACGGTTTGAAAATATCATCTACTCATTAGGAGAAAACATTCCATATAATATTCGGAACAATTGATATTCTCAATGTAATAATTTCGAAAAAAAATAATTCTCGGGTAGAGTGACTAGATAGTCTTGAAATGTTAAATTTGATTCCAGCATATCTTGAATCCGAACGAGTTGAGTGAAAAAGTTGTTATATTTTAAATGACTAAAAGTATTTTAGAACACTTCTTAATAGATGGGTACAATATGCTACACCCAAAAAATTATTCATTTAATACGAATGAAAGAATGTATGTATAAGGAGTTTGTTATACAGATTCTTTCCAACCTAACGATAATAACTCTTCGGAAATCATCATATATAATAATAAGTGTCTTTATTAGTTGTACTGTAATATACAATACACTAAAATATGGAGGCGAAGTCTTGCTTCCGCTACTTTACTCTACCTCAAACAATGAATACAGTTAATTCTCAAAATAAAAATTACATCACAGAGAGTTCATTGAACCTATGAAATACATAAAATACTCGTATATCTATTTATTAAAATCAAAGAAAAATATCTCCAAAATGCTCCTTGTCCAGATAGGAGGGTACTTACTAGAGTAACCTTGTAAAAGCAGAACACGTATTTTGAAAAAACAAGTAAAACTTTGTGCTTCTTGAGCATCTCCAACAGTAAAGATTTGATCGTTTGATCGTACGATTATTTTTTCTTATGTGAAATGTTTTGTATCTAGTATATCGATATATGTTGAAAAAACTAAGATATTAATGATTATGTATTTCGTGAACACTAACACCCTATAAACCTTAAAAATAATGATGGATGACATGAGGAATGTAAACTTAAAAACGCAATGTTTTTTCTTAATTTTCAGACCTCACCTGAAAAATAACATGCAAATATATTTTTTTTACTTTTTTGAGTGCATTCCGACTCAGTTGATGAAAGATGACCCCTGCACATCTTCAGAAATTTATTCTTCACCCAAACGATAACTTATATATCTTATATAACTTTTAAATTCTGAAAATTTCAAGTGTTCTCTTATTTTCTTCCGAGACTCTCGTACACATTTCATTACTTTTAATCATGTATCAGAAATTATTATCAGCTTAAACTCAGGGTTTCAAAAAATCTCATATGTATTTTTAAATCTTTTTTGTGAATATGTAGATTATTTTTGAAGTAACGAAATCTTTGTAATTTGAGAAAAATTGAAACCATCGAATTAAAGAAAAACCAATCATAACCCAAATGTATTTGCATTTTGCATATTCTTCATCTTAGGATACTGAAATGCGAACGCGAATTCATTCAAGTGATTAGACTTGGCCAATGAAATCCTTCCTATGCACTTGTAATGGTGTTATCGTCATTCAAGTAAATAAATTTCTTTATCCTCTAAATTCAAGAATATAATTCAACAATATACTAGAAGGCGTTATTAGAATTGGCCAATGAAATCCTTCCTATCCACCTGTTAAAGTGTTTGTCGTAATTCAAATAAATAAATTTTTTATCCACTAAATTCAAGAATATAATTCAACAATATACTAGACTGCGCCCTCTGTACAGTTTGCAACAGAAAATTCTACTTTCCAATCGGATCAATTTGAAGCGCGTCATGATTGTGATAAGTGCCCCGTGTTCCTATATCATAAAACGAGTAATTTTTTGTTGTGATGTGACCTACAGCAAGAAATGGAAATTGGATGAGAGGTTGGGGATGTAGGATCACTATGTTTGGAAAATTTCAAGGTAAGCCCCTATTATGAAAATTATTTCATCAATTAAGAACTTAAACCTATTCTGCTCTTGGTCTTTTCTACTATTATCAGTTTCACCTTCATAGTTAATTTTGTATCACTTTTTATTACAGCAGATATTTTTGAATAGTCATCTCTCACTCATGAAAATTCCCAATTTTTTCAGATGTCTCAACAGAAAACACAGTACAACGATGACTGGAAGAATCTCATACCTTGAATGATTTCACAGAATAAGGACCACTTCATTCAGAAGAGTGGAGAAATATTATTAGGTGAGTTTTAATAATTTTGATTCCACATATTGGTATTCAACTAAGGAAATAATGTATGAATTGAATATTGTACTCTTGCTAGACATATCTGAACTTACTCATTGCAACTTGGTGAAATTTATAAAATACCTATTTGTAGATAAAAGCAACTCAGAAACTTGTTTTTTTATGTAAGCTGTACGAGATACGAGACTGTTATGTACGCCCAAGGGAATACTTTTAGTAACTCATGACTATTAAATATTATACAATAATAAAGATTTATTCACGAGATTTTACATATATAAAGAACAATTATGAAAAAGCAGATTAATAATATGTACTATATATTATATTTATTTATGACACTATTGGTATTCCTATTAATAGTTTTTTAATGTTAGTGACTTTTATTATAATGAAGCATGCCACACTCATTATTTTCCATACAAATTTTCTTCAAGATTTCATTACGCATTTATTTCTAAGGTAATAGTAATGTTCCTCTTTAGTATAAAAATTATTGTTCACTTATATTTCTGACGAATGTAATGTTAAAATGTTATACCTTTTCTTTGTAAAAACTATGTTTTTATATGTTATATTCCATTTCTTGACAGTACTTAATAATTTATTTCCACTGATTCCGTATTTTACTCTTATAGCCTTATTGAATATCTAAGGGGTTCTATACCTTGTGTTGGATATTTAGTTTCAATCAAATATTACATTCTTCACTAGATGATATAATAGCTTACCAGGAAATTGAAATTTCATCATTCAGTAAGGTGTAAGTATATGCTTCGATGTATGTGTATGTTTTCTCATCCTGAATTCAATTGACTTTATTATTGATACATTTTTTATTATGCATTCCTCATAGGGTACCTTCACCTTCTATCAGAAACTATGGTATCTGATTAAATGGGAAATTCTTACTTTGATCTGATTCGAAATTATTTATTGGTATATTTTCTTCAGACTTACATGACTGTGTAAATCTTGAATATCAAATGGTTATTGTTTTCTGATATTGATCAGAGATATTCTTAATTTGCAATATATAACATGTCTGTCTCATTCAGAATAAAAATTAGATAAGAACTCACATAAAATACATTGCAAATTTTTCACTTTAGGAAAACAAGAATCAATTGAGGTTTAAGATTGATCAATCATCGAAGAAATATACCCCAATAAATGATATAATCTCGAATCAGATCAAAGTAATAATTGCTCATTTAATCAGATACTTTAGTTTCTCATTAGACCGTGATAGTACCCTGTAAGGAATGCTTAATAAATACCTTATCAATAATAAAGTCAGTTGAATTCCGAATGAGAATACATACCAACATATTTATCGAAGCATATACCTACACTCAAGAAAGTATATCATCGTTCTTCAGTCGAGAATATACAATGCTCACTTCAACATTTATCTTATTATTCTTTCAAATATGATTGATTTTCATCAAATAAGTAATACATTTACCATTAATATAAACTATACTCTATCAGAATTTTTCGATGTATTCAGATCAAGTAGTTTGAGAATTTTGAACTGAGAAGACGATGTACTTGTTTTAAAACTAATTAAATCTTGGTTTGAGTAGAAATATTACTTTCATTCAAGTATAAGATTTATTTTCTTCAAATGAAAGTGCTGCTGAAATGAAGAAATCTGAAAACTTGTCTTGAACATATTTTATATTCGAACGAAATATTTTGAATACTCATTTTGATAAAAGAGATTAATTTAGAAGAAATATAAAATTTTCTTGAGTCAATTATAGTGATTTTATTACATTGTAGTATATTATTCACTTAGTGGGAGTATATGGTATATTTGAACTTTGAGAATAAGACATCCTTGATTCAAGTATACTATATTCTTGCTCATATATAAATCTATCATTTACTTCAATCAATTATTATATACTTAATTGGAGAAAACATTTTTTCCGTGC
>CM024242.1:80497660-80581870 GCA_013421045.1 Propylea japonica | reverse complement strand
TTGGATATTCAAAAAATCTGTGTAAAAAATGATTTAAAACTTTCCTTAAATCACTGTTGATAACCAATGCTTTAATGTGAAAGTTTCAGGTTTTTTCGTCTTTTTAGTATCTTTTTCGCTTTGTTGAAAAAATATATGTTACTTATGCGTATGATGGCATAGCCAGAGTGTTCCTATGATAGCATAGGGTGCCATCATAGGAAAAAGAATCAAGACCAAGAGACGATTCCTCCAAAGCCTGGTACTTCGCAAGAAATATTAGAGGTATCCGAAAATAATGAAAAATGGTTTCAAGTGAAGTATCGAGATCATTGAAAAATCATACAAAAACTCTCACTACTGCCAACTGCCGTTGCAGAATCAACAGTGAACAGAGAATTAAACGAGGAAAAGTTGGAATCTTCAATACAACCCCTGACAAAAGAAAAGAAGTTGGAAGAAGAGGAGAAGACAAAGAAAGAAGAAAGAAGCTAGCTAGAAAGGTCAAAAGACAGATTAAGTTCGTAGAAGAAAAATAAGGAAAATGGAGAAAGACATTATGACGATGATTCAGATGCCGCTTGTTTTCATTGTTATAAGCTGTTGTCCATATCTCGACCAAGGGAGAATTGGTTGCGTTGCCAGGAATGGGCCAGCTGGTGCCATGCCGAGTGTGCTAGTGCAAATCATATTCGTATGTGAATTGTGGGTATAAAAAATTATATTTTTGTATTTTGACGATGCCAAAGAATGTTAATTCAGTTTATTTACACTTTATTTTTCATTTTCATGAAATAGAACTGCTATTTTCATCAATAAAACATTTCAAATAATAATATCATTCCATTTTAAGGTATATGCCATCAAAGGACATACGTGATCTTATGATATGGCACCCGAGGCCAAAATTTTAAAAAGTGCTATAATTCAAATTTTTAAAAATCTATTGAAACTATGTATAAGAATGCATACTACATAGGAGTAGTAGCAGTAAATCTGTCCATTCGATGACATAGAAAAATATTTCTTTGATGAAATATGTAAATAATTCGTTAAGGGTGCCAACATGGGCACACTTCCCCTATTTAATGAATATATTGCGATACAATGATTGGAAGATACGGCCAGATGGCCACCACCGAAGAGCCATCAATTCAATTGGAATATTGAAAAGAAGAATTTCTATATTTGCATAACAAGATATCCGATTTGAGTGAAATTTGTTTTATGTATGAAGATTGGTATACGGAATGTTCATGCACAGTTTCAAGAGGATGGTGTAATCAAAATAATAAAATTTGTTTTTTTTCATTGTCAAGTTTTTACATATTTCAGTTTTCGAATAATTTACGGAATATTTTTTCGATCGTGCTGAAATTTTGCATTTATATATTTAGTATCAATCTCAAGTCCTATACAAGATTCTGAGGTAATAGCCTCATTGCTCTACCAGTGAACCAGCGCTCAAAAGTACCTGTTCAGGGCTTTCTTAATTTTTTTATTGATCTGAGTAAATCGTCGATTGGATGCAGATTATACCGAAATTTATACTTTTCAGGAGACTCGTTTTCTGAATATGTCAAAAGCTGGTAGAAAATATATAAAAATTCTTTCACTTTGAACTTCAATTTGAAGATCCTGATTGTTTTGTGATGGTCAAAATTTGCTCAAAAAAAATTTCCGATAAATCGGGACATAATATAGCTTTGTATGGTAGTTCTGCATATTAGAACTATTTTCTGTCCACTTTCAACTAAACTATGCCCTTACGGTATGGCTCAGAACTATGCAATGTACAGTTTCAACTAAACTATGTCCTTATGGTATGAGTCAGAACTATGCTATGTCCACTTAATCGCTAGTTTGAAATATCGCGTGAGTTTATAATGAAATTGAGAAAGTGGGGTAAGGATATAAGATGGACCTGCAATACTTCTGCATCAGATGGAGTGTAGTATCAAGCATCTTTTTAGGCCATAAACCGATATTCTGGAAAATGGACTTGAGGTAGTTCTGTATTCAACTGACGAAATACTCTATCGTGGCAGCTATAAACCGAAACCGTTAACACATATCGCTTCAATGTATGGAAAATTCGATTCCTAACAACGGGTCTGCAAATACCTGAACGTAATTAATGGCCACTGATCGTGTTGTTGCAAATTGGCGTTTCATGTAGGGGTCAAGGGTTACCGCTGTGAAACGCGTCCGAAATCCTGAGATATCACGTGGGCGCAGGTGAGCGCGTTCGGTTGAACATTATTAGGTTTTGAACGTGCCTGATTGAAAATCCGTGTGTGGATATTGGTATAATTGAGTTGATAGAGTGATGGATCGTGGTTGCCTGTTTTATAGTAACAGTATATGACGTAACTTGGCTGTATACTAAATAACCATATAAACGATCATGTGGGAATTTAATTTTCACTAGATTAAATTTATTTTTCTGTGTATTAAGTTCGAGCAAGAAAGTAGAATATATACTGCGAAAAAAAATTCTGAAATTTATTCTACAACTGAAGGTGTTCTCAATGATAATTATTTCATCAGATGTATGCATGCATATGTTATCCACTTTCAACGTTTTTCTTCAATGCAGATGTTTTTCACCAGCAGGAATAAAAAGATGAGATTATCAGATTTTGAATGTATTGGCTCCATTTTGAAATCAGTTGTTCTCGATCAATTCTAGTGATCAATAGTTGTTCTTTCGTTTGATTTTCTACACTCGATCGCTATGCAACGCGAAACACGCAATTTGACCCAAGAGGAATGTGCCCAAGCGGTAGTTAGTTTTGTCCGAAGACCGGGACAGGGTAGATCACGGGTAACAGCTGCCATTCAAGAACGTTATTTGAGAGTTTCTTCGTTGAGAGAAAACGGTTTGCAACCGCTCGCCTCCTTCAAAATCAGCTTGAGCAAACTCATGAGGTGCAAATTAGCAATAAGACAATAAGAAATCGCCTCAGAGAATATTATGATTTAAGGCTTCGTGTCACGCCAAGAGGCCCAGCTCTTACCCTAGCCTGTCGAAGGTCGCGTTTGGATTTTGCGAGAGAGCATATCCATTGGGAAGAGGCTGATCGGGAAAGAGTTCTTTTCACAGATGAGTCTAGATTCTGCCTCTACCATTGTGATCGACGTTCCCTTGTATACAGACGTCCACATGAAAGATATGGTCAGTGCAATTTCTGAATACTACTGGTTTCGGGGGAGGATCGATTATGGTATGGGGTGGAATACCTTTGACTGCTCACACAGACCTAGTGGTCGTTGATAATGAAGCTATGAATCCTGATAGGTATATAAGGAAAATTCTTGAATAGCATGTAGTGCCATTAGCCCCATACATTAGTGAAAATTTCATTTTTATGGACGATAATGCCAGACCCCATTGTGCGCGCATCGTTCAGGAGTAACTTGAAGAGGTTCAAGTCTCTCAAATGGAATGGCCAGCAAGAAGTCCAGATATCAATCCTATTGAGCAGGTTTGGGACAACCTCAATAGAAGGCAGAGAAGTTCAGAAAATCATCCAGCTACTCTTAATGAGTTCTAATCTAATGAGATCTAACTCAGAGAAATCTGGGAAGGATTAGATAAGAATACTTCAAGATAACTCATTTTGAGTATGAACCGTCGTTGCCGAGCCTGAATTTTTCTTCCATTTGATGTGTCTTGTTTCGTTCAAAACCTTTCCGAGAGAAGTTATAAAGTCAATGTAGAGTTAACTTTTTTGCGCAGTGTATATATTCTTCAGAAATCAAGAGCTAACCTAATACAATACTTCAAATAAAACAAAAATCCCTAACAGAGGTTGCGTGCAAACGTATGATACCAGAGCTCAGGGAAAAAGCTCAGAAGAAAAAACCCGTTCCAACATGAATTAAACTTAAATACTATTCGAATAGTTAAGTATTTCTTCTTTATTGAGTCCAACCGATAACCCTATTCAAGATGTCTTCGGAATTCTAAATCTGAAACGAACAAATTGAAGCAAAAAAAGGGCAGAAAAATAAAATGATGAAATTAACAATCCAATTAAAAACGACTCGGTAACTTCATGTATAGCCCTTAAGCCATCCTGAAATTTAAATATTCGCAACTAGGACTCTCAATTGAATTCCATTTGAAGAGCATGGTATTACAACGGCCATGACCTGTTCTTATACGATTAAAAACAGTCCAAATTTTTTTTGGAAGATCAAATCAGGAACTTTATTGGAGGAATCAGTTATTAAATCTTTGTTTTGAATATTACATGTATTCCACTCGGATTGCCAAATTACTTATCGCTTTCATTCGAGGTCAGAAAATAATTGGACCAAGATGGTTTACGTCGAGGAATCTTATTATCTGTACTTCAGATCTTGAAGCAGTTGAGTTTTGTAGGAATGTCACCCCAATTAATTTCCTGAAATTCTTCATGATATTTTTTGAGAAACATTTATTTGTTGAGAACGACGATGAACTGATAAATTCGGATTTTTTCACACGTATTGAGCAAAATACAACTCTATGCGACCCTAGCGGCGTTACGTAGAACTATCCCGAAACGAGTATTCCAAAACGCGGGACGGGATATGACGCTCGATTGTTTGTGCCTAAGAAATGAGAATGCCTTGAGAAATGAGATTTGTATTGTGTGTTCATTATAATATTTGTCTAGTTAGTTGGTTTTTAATCTGATTTAAAGATGACTAAAGAAAATACAGTGAAGAACACTAATAGTTGCTGTGTTTATGGATTAAGCTCTGAAGAGTTCTTTCACAGGTCACTATTTTATAGGATTGTGGTTATGAAACAATAATATTTTATCAGTTGATCACCAGTTTGCACTAGAGGAAGCATTTCAGACGTTTAGTGCAGTCAAAATCAAGAAAACAAAGAGATTAGCCAGTTTCAGGATTCATATTTGGACTTAAAGGAAGAAATATAGTACATTATTGGATATATTTACAATTCACTCGTTAAAGAAAACAGATGAAGATTACTCGTTAATTGACAAAATTGTTGTGATAACTTAAGTTTTTATGAATATATCACTTGGCTAAAACTTATCTGGATGTTCTTTCAAGTTGCAGTATATCTTTTGTTTTTTATATGAGACAAGTAGAAGGTAACTGCTATATTTATTATTTTATGAAAAATAGCATACACATACTTACTTTAACTCTGTATTGTAAAATTAATTATCATTTCTTATTAGATAATTAAGTTTTGGTTTATATCAGGGAATAAAATTTGTTGGTTTGTATTGATGATAAATGCTTCACTTACGACAAAATATTAATGAATTTCTCTGATTTGTATTCAATAAAAATAGTTTTTGATATTGTGAATAATTGAAATTAAGTAGTTTATTTTCATAAAGTCTTTCATTTCTGTAATAAAATCATCATGGAATTCAACGGCTTTCATTTCAATAACAAATATTGTCATTACTTTCCTTTCTATATATTGAAGAATAAATATTATATATAATTTGATTCACTGCAACAGGATTCCTTGTATCCACTAAATAACTAACCATATCAGGATACATTTTATCTTTGAAATGAGCCAAGTTAGATGGTTAAATATCTTCCTTCTGCAGTTGACAAGGTTGAATGCCCAAAACTGATATTTTTCTACATATCGTCCTCGATGTATATGATATGAACTTAATAAATCATTTCATAGGTCCATTTTCACGATTGTTCAGTCAAAAGACTAAATAAATCAACTGAAACACTTGAGAAACACCAGAATCTCTCTTGTTTTGCTTTGACGTGCACGAAACAATACTCGTTTCGGGAACAGCTGATTCGGCGATTGCAGCGCCGCTATCGGTAATTATTTATCCCAATACACTTATATGCGTGCGTTTATTTATTATATTGGTACTTTTTTATAGTGTAACAAGAATAAACTTTCAAATTCGTTTAAAATAAGTCGAATAGTGAGTCGATTTTGTCTTCCATGAATTCTTCTTAAATGTCTTGCAGTATAAACAATTGAGCACTGATTTTAATAAAACAATTTAACAATTTGCGAACGTTATTCACACCATTAAATAGCACAACCCACTGAACACAAATGTTATAGAAAATGTCAAAAATAATACGCGTATACGTGACTCATTCGTCCAATAACTCGTCATTTCATGCCAGTATTATTAATTTCGAATGAAAAATTTTACCATCCCAACATATCAGGAACAACAACATTCGTTCATTATCAATCATTAATTTAATATTTAACCAATTCTAATATTCTGATGTATATCAGTAAATAATTACTCAACGAAACGATTTCCAATATGCATTCACACAAAACAAATTAACACCAACAACATCAAAACTAATGCAAAGTTTGAAACTCTCGCATATGTTCAATTCAATATAAACTTCGTTTCGTTTACACAAATACGACCCAACAAATACTGATACATTTTGGTAATGATAACGGAATATAAATCACGAGTTGCGGTTTCAAGGAACTTCAGTTGAAAACAATGATTATTGTGATAATTAACCGAATAACCAATAAGGGTAGATGTAAACAGAGTTGCATATTTTATTAGGCATATTTTATTAGGGAATGATCCATGGTTGAACCGTGAAAGGGATGAAAAACAAGAAGAAACATGCGCGAAATTGCGGAGCAGGTTTTGATTGGTAACTTTGGATCAAATCAAATAACTATACTCCGTTCACATATTATTGAGCGCAAAGTGGGCGTTTGTTTATTTATCTGACAGTATTTGTTGTCATAACGATGAACAAAGTCAATGTTGCCGAATGTACCCGGCCTCGTATGAAAAGCTTCCGAGTTATCAGAGAACTCTATGCAATATTGACAACACTGCGTATCAATCTAAGAAGAAAATGAACAACATAACCTAAAATTTCAATATACACAGTGGAACATACCAAATTGTCATGGCCAACTGACAGCTGAAAGTTTCGTGAAAGGACTAAAGGTATTCAATTTACAAGTTTCTTTAATATTATTGCGATTGATGTGAAGCACATATTGTATTCACTATGGAATGACTATCTTTGGTTTCTAAAGATAGCATTGGTTGAATCATTGGCAAGCAATTCATTTCTGACTTATCTCATTCATTTCGTTAGAACGTATTCCTTCCATTGATAGCATCGGTAAGAAGCAGTCACACGTGTCGTGACCAAAATTTTCGAAAAAACTTCCTGATATAAGCCGATATATACACCAACATACTCTGCAACTCCTGAGAGTATAACAGTAATTCGAATATTTTCCTCAACAATTTTTTCATGGTTTTCTTAACTTGTTAATGTAGTGGCAGTATTCCTAGCTTTATCCTAAGAGGTAATGTAATACCACTTTTAAACGATTTTTCAAGACAAATTGGACTCGCCGAATTCAACAATCAATATTTAAAGTGCCTTAGCACTTGGTAACATTTTTTGAGCAAAATTCACACAAACGTGACTAATATTTTCAGTTGTAAACAACATTCTACCAATCAAAATCGGCTGATAATACCGACATATGATGAAAATATCATACAGAAATCATAGTTTTTGCATGAATTGTACAACGAATATTTTTTCTGACCATTGATGCCTGGTCGATGTTAATAAATCGTCTGTCCAAAAAAAGTATCCCTGCAATCATTACAATAAAACTCTCGCCGAATGCTGAGATTTATTCGTACGTAGTAGACAATACGTCCGCTTGTTATACCACTTTTTAAAATCGGACTAGTCGAATGCAACAATAAATATTTCAAGTGCCTTAGCACTTAGTAACATTTTTTCAGCAAAACACGCAAAAACCTGAATAATTTTTCAGTTGTAAGCAACAATCTACCAATCTAAATTAGCTGACAATACCGACATATGATAAAAATATCATATTGATTATGGTTTTGCAAGACTTGTACAACGAATAATTTCTCTGACTTTTAACGACTTTCCGATGTTAATAAATCGTCCGTCTAAAAAAAGTATCCCTGAAATCATTACAATGAAACTTCCGCCGAATGCTCAGATTTATTCGCACGTAGTAGACAATACGTCCGCTTACTTTTTGTTGTCGTTTTTCACACCGAGAGCTTCACAGTCATGTCTGCACGCCATGCCGCTGTCTTTCAAATGAACAGCCTTTTTTTGCCAACGGAAATGGAGAGAGAAGGGAGAATAAACGTTCATTCCGCGAATGGCATCGTTACGATGCAGTCACACTTTTCGTGAAAAAAACATTCAGCAAAATCGCCGATTGCTACACCAACATCATCTGCAGGTTCTTTTGAAGTGATTCGAATATTTTCCACAACAATTCTTTCATTATTTTCGTAAGTTGTTAATGTGGTGGCAGTTCCAGGACGCGCAACGCCTACAACGAAAGTATTCTCAGCTTTATGTTACGCGGTTATGTTATACCACTTTCAAACAATTTTTTGAGGCAAATTAGACTCGCCCAATGCAACAATCAATATTTCAAGTGCCTTAGCACTTGGTAACATTTGTTGAGTGAAACACACAAAAACGTGACTAATATTTTCAATTATAAACAACCGTCATCCAATCGGCTGATAAACCGACATATTATAATGAATATATCATACTGAAATCATAGTTTTTGCAAGACTGTACAACGAATATTTTTCTGACCATTGACGTCTAGCCGATGTTAATAAATCGTCCGTCCAAAAAAGTATCCCTGCAATCATTACAACGAAACTCTCGCCGACTGCTCAGATTTATTCGCACGTAGTAGACAATACGTCCGCTTACTTTTTTGTTGTCGTTTTTCACACCGAAAGCTACGCAGTCATGTCTGCACGCCATACCGTTGTCTTTTAAATGAACAGCCGTTTTTTGCCAACGGAAATGGAGAGAGAAGAGAGAATAAACGTTCATTCAGCGAACGCCATCGGTATGATCCAGTCACACGTTTCATGCAAAAAACATTCAGCAAAATTGAATGGTATGAGCCGATTGATACAAACATCCTCTGCAGCATCTTTTAAGTGATTCGAATATTTTCCACAACAATTCTTCCCATTGTTTTCTTAACTTGTTAGGCAAGGCGCAAAATGACTAGAAGTTTCGTGAGGTGACGCAGCTTGGGTCAGGGCGAGATTTTGTGAATCTAATAAATAAATACAACCGCGCATACACAATCGCAGTGTGACGTGACGCAGGTTTTGCTTAACGTGACCCTGCGAAACGCAGTGTCGATCCCGCAGTTTCTTGTATGTATTCATGGTGAGTCGTAGTAGAAAAGGAAGAAAAATTAATTGAAGCAGTGTGAATTCGGCAAGTTTTGTGCGATACAAGCAATGTAGACTATAGGAAGACAAAATTAAAAACTGAAAAGTGTGTAACGTTACATCCTTCTGCGTCAATTTCTTTCTTGATGATCTTATGCACTTCAATGGTTTAGCCGAAAATAATTTTTGAATTCTCCGTCGTTAAATTCTCTGGTTAAGGCAAATTCTCAGTGACTTTCTCTTCTTTATAAGTATAAACTTCTCGGTGCTTTTCATTTGGCCAGTTGAGAGGTAAAAAATATCATCTCGAACACGAACTCATCTTCCGAATCAGATATTTACATTTTGAGCCTGTAACCAACTGCGTTTATAGCAATCACCAGCAAGTACTGCGATCGTATTTGCGCGGTTCCCGCGTTCGCAGCTGACCACCTCAAAATTCCGCCGCGACTCACGCTGCGTCACCTCACAAAACTGCGAGTCATTTTGCGCCTAGCCTTAATGTGGGTGGCAGTTCCAGGAAGCGCAACGCCTACAACATAATCTTTGAGCCTTATGTTAGGCGTTTATGTTATACAAATTTCGAAAGATTTTTGAGACAAATTGAACTAGCCGGATGCAACAATCAATATGGTAACATTTTTTGAGCGAAACACTACAAAACGTGGCCACTGAAGTCCAGCCGATGTTAATAAATCGTCTGTCCGAAAAGAGTATCCCTGCAATCATTACAATGAAACTCTCGCCGAATGCTCAGATTTATTCGCACGTAGTAGACAATACGTCCGCTTACTTTTTTGTTGTCGTTTTTCACACCGAAAGCTCCGCTGTCATGTCTGCACGCCATACCGTTGTCTTTCAAATGAACAGCCTTTTTTGCCTACGAAACTGGAGAGAGAAGGCAGAATAAATGATCATTCCGCGAATGGCATCGTTACGATATAGTCACACGTTTCGTGCAAAAAACATTCAGCAAAATTGCATGGTTTAAGCCGATTGATACACCAACATCCTCTGCAGCTACTTTTAAAGTGATTCGAATATTTTCCATAACAATTATTGTCATTGTTTCTTAACTTGTTAATGTGGGGGCAGTTCCAGGGGGCGCAACGCCTACAACAAAAGTATTCTCAACCTCATGTTAAGCGGTCATGTTATACCACTTTTAAACGATTTTTTTAGACAAACTGGACTCGCCGAATGGAATAATTAATTTCAAGTGCCTAGGCACTTAGTAACATTTTTTGAGCAAAACACACCTGATTAATATTTTCAGTTTTAAGCAACAGTCTACTAATCAAAATCGGCTGATAAAATCGACATGATGAAAATATCATATTGAAATCATGGTTTTTGCAAGACTTGTAAAACGAATTTTTTTTCAGACCATTGACGTCTAGCCGATGTTAATAAATCGTCCGTCGAAAGTATCCCAGAAATCATTACAATGAAACTCTCGCCGAATGCTCAGATTTATTCGCACGTAGTAGACAATACGTCCGCTTACTTTTTTGTTGTCGTTTTTCACACCGAAAGCTCCGCAGTCATGTCTGCACGCCATACCGTTGTCTCTCAAATGAACAGCCTTTTTTTGCCAACGGAAATGGAGAGAGAAGGGGGAATAAACGTTCATTTCGCGGATGGCATCGTTACCATTTAGTCACACGTTTCGTGCAAAAAACATTCAGAAAATTGCATGGTATAAGCCGATTGATACACAACATCCTCTGCAGCTTCTTTTAAGTGATTCGAAAATTTTTCACAACAATTCTTTTCATTGTTTTCTTAACTTGTTAGGCAAGGCGCAAAATGACTAGCAATTTCGTGAGGTGACGCAGCTTGGGTCACTGCTAAATTTTGTGAATCTAATAAATAAATACAACCGCGCATACACAATCGCAGTGTGACGTGACGCAGGTTTTGCTTAACGTGACCCTGCGAAACGCAGTGTCGATCCCGCAGTTTCTTGTATGTATTCATGGTGAGTCGTAGTAGAAAAGGAAGAAAATTAATTGAAGCAGTGTGAATTCGGCAAGTTTTGTGCGATACAAGCAATGTAGACTATAAGGAGACAAAATTTAAAACTGAAAAGTGTGTAGCGTTGCATCCTTCTGCGTTAATTTCTTTCTTGATGGTCTCATGCACTTCAATAGTTTAGCCGAAATAATTTTTGAATTCTCCGTCGTTAAATTCTCTGGTTAAGGCAAATTCTCAGTGACTTTCTCTTCTTTATAAGTATAAACTTCTCGCTGCCTTTCATTTGGCCAGTAGAAAGGTAAAAAATATCATTTCGGACACGAACTCATCTTTCGAATCAGATTCAGAATTGAAGTCAAACAAAACAGCAGTAGAAATTTCCTTTTTGAGCCTCTAACCAACTGCGTTATAGCAATCACCAGCAAGTACTGCGATCGTATTTGCGCGGTTCCCGCGTTCGCAGCTAACCACCTCAAAATTCCGCCGCGACTCACGCTGCGTCACCTCACAAAACTGCGAGTCATTTTGCGCCTAGCCTTAATGTGGTGGCAGTTCTAGGAAGCGCAACGCCTACAACATAATCTTTCAGTCTTATGTTAAGCGTTTATGTTATACCAATTTCGAAAGTTTTTTGAGACAAATTGGACTAGCCGGATTCAACAATCAATATTTCAAGTGCCTTAGCACTTGGTAACATTTTTTGTGCGAAACACTCCAAAACGTGGCCACTGAAGTCCAGCCGATGTTAATAAATCGTCTGTCCAAAAAAAGTATCCCTGCAATCATTACAATGAAACTGTCGCCGAATGCTCAGATTTATTCGCACGTAGTAGACAATACGTCCGCTCACTTTTTTGTTGTCGTTTTCACACCGAAAGCTCCGCAGTCATGTCTGCACGCCATACCGTTGTCTTTCAAATGAACAGTCGTTTTTGCCTACGAAACTGGAGGAGAAGGGCAGAATAAAGGATCATTCCGCGAATGGCATCGTTACGATGTAGTCACACGTTTCGTGCAAAAAACATTCAGCAAAATTGCATGGTTTAAGCCGATTGATACACCAACATCCTCTGCAGCTACTTTTAAGTGATTCGAATATTTTCCATAACAATTATTGTCATTGTTTCTTAACTTGTTAATGTGGGGGCAGTTCTAGGGGGCGCAACGCCTACAACAAAAGTATTCTCAACCTCATGTTGAGCGGTCATGTTATACCACTTGTAAACGATTTTTTTAGACAAAACTGGACTCGCCGAATGGCATAATTAATTTCAAGTGCCTAGGCACTTAGTAATATTTTTTGAGCAAAACACACCTGATTAATATTTTCAGTTTTAAGCACCATGATTTCAATATGATATTTTCATCATGTCGATTTATCAGCCGATTTTGATTAGTAGACTGTTACTAATCAAAATCGGCTGATAAATCGACATGATTAAAATATCATATTGAAATCATGGTTTCTGCAAGACTTGTAAAACGAATTTTTTTTCAGACCATTGACGTCTAGCCAATGTTAATAAATCGTCCGTCCAAAGTATCCCAGAAATCATTACAATGAAACTCTCGCCGAATGCTCAGATTTATTCGCACGTAGTAGACAATACGTCCGCTTACTTTTTTGTTGTCGTTTTTCACACCGAAAGCGCCGCAGTCATGTCTGCACGCCATACCGTTGTCTTTCAAATGAACAGCCGTTTTTTGCCAACGGAAATGGGAGAGAGAAGGGAGAATAAACGTTCATTTCGCGGATGGCATCGTTACGATTTAGTGACACGTTTCGTGCAAAAAATATTCAGCAAAATTGCATGGTATGAGCCGATTGATACACCAACATCCTCTGCAGCTTCTTTTAAGTGATTCGAATATTTTCCATAACAATTATTGTCATTGTTTCTTATCTTATTAGTGTGGGGGCAGTTCCAAGGGGCGCAACGCCTACAACAAAAGTATTCTCAACCTCATGTTAAGCGGTCATGTTATAACACTTTTAAACGATTTTTTTTAGAGAAACGGGACTCGCCGAATGGAATAATTAATTTCAAGTGCCTAGGCACTTAGTAACATTTTTTGAGCAAAACACACCTGATTAATATTTTCAGTATTAAGCAACAGTCTACTAATCAAAATCGGCTGATAAAATCGACATGATTAAAATATCATATTGAAATCATGGTTTTTACAAGACTTGTAAAACGAATTTTTTTTCAGACCATTGATGTCTAGCCGATGTTAATAAATCGTCCGTCCAAAGTATCCCAGAAATTATTACAATGAAACTCTCGCCGAATGCCCAGATTTATTCGCACGTAGTAGACAATACGTCCGCTCACTTTTTTGTTGTCGTTTTTCACACCGAAAGCTCTGCAGTCATGTCTGCACGCCATACCGTTGTCTTTCAAATGAACAGCCGTTTTTTGCCAACGGAAATGGAGAGAGAAGGGAGAATAAACGTTCATTTCGCGAATGGCATCGTTACGATTTAGTCACACGTTTGGTGCAAAAAACATTCAACAGAATTGCATGGTATGACCCGATTGATACACCAACATCCTCTGCAGCTTCTTTTAAGTGATTCGAAAATTTTTCACAACAATTCTTTTCATTATTTTCTTAACTTGTTAGACAAGGCGCAAAATGAGTAGCAGTTTCGTGAGGTGACGCAGCTTGGGTCACTGCGAGATTTTGTGAATCTAATAAATAAAATACAACCGCGCATACACAATCGCAGTGTGACGTGACACAGGTTTTGCTTAACGTGACCCTGCGAAACGCAGTGTCGATCCCGCAGTTTCTTGTATGTATTCATGGTGAGTCGTAGTAGAAAAGGAAGAAAAATTAATTGAAGCAGTGTGAATTCGGCAAAATTTAAAACTGAAAAATGGTGTAGCGTTACATCCTTCTGCGTCAATTTCTTTCTGATGATCTCATGCACTTCAATGAACTGGTCATGGTTTAGTAGAAAATAATTTTTGAATTCTCCGTCGTTAAATTCTTTGGTTAAGGCAAATTCTCCGTGACTTTCTCTCTTTATAAGTAGGAACTTCTCGCTGCCTTTCTTTCGGTCAGTTGAGAGGTAAAAAATATCATTTCGGACACGAACTCATCTTCCGAATCAGATTCAGAATTGAAGTCAAACAAAAGAGCAGTAGATATTTCCATTTTGAGCCTGTAACTAACTGCGTTATAGCAATCAACAGCAAGTACTGCGATCGTATTTGAGCGGTTCCCGCGTTCGCAGCTAACCACCTAAAAATTCCGTCGAGACTTACGCTGCGTCATCTCACGAAACTGCGAGTCATTTTGCGCCTAGCGTTAATGTGGTGGCAGTTCCAGAAAGCGCAACGCCTGCAACATAATCTTTCAGCCTTATGTTAGGCGTTTATATTATACCAATTTCAAAAGATTTTTTGAGACAAATTGGACTATCCGGATGCAACAATCAACATTTCAAGTGCCTTAGCACTTGGTAACATTTTTGAGCGAAACACTCCAAAACGTGGCCACTGAAGTCCAGCCGATGTTAATAAATCGTCTGTACAAAAACAGTATCCCTGCAATAATTACAATGAAACTCTCGCCGAACGCTCAGATTTATTCGCACGTAGTAGACAATACGTCCGCTTACTTTTTGTTGTCGTTTTTCACACCGAAAGCTCCGCAGTCATGTCTGCACGCCATACCGTTGTCTTTCAAATGAACAGCCGTTTTTTGCCAACGGAAATGGAGAGAGAAGAGAGAACAAACGTTCATTTCGCGGATGGCATCGTGACGATTTAGTCAAACGTTTCGTGCAGAAAACATTCAGCAAAATTGCATGGTATAAGCTGATTGATATGCATCAACCTCTACAGCTTCTTTTAAAGTGATTCGAATATTTTCCACAACAGTTCTTTCCATTGTTTTGTCAACTTGTTAATGTGGTGGCAGTTCTAGGAGGCGCAACGCCTACAACTAAGTATTCTCAGCCTTATGTTAAGCGGTTATGTTATACCAATTTTAAACGATTTTTTGAGACGAATATGGAATCGCCGAATGCAACAATCAATATTTCAAGTGCCTTAGCCCTTAGTTACATTTTTTTGAGCAAAATACACTAAAATGTGACTAATATTTTCAGTTGTAAACAACAGTCTACTATTCCAAATCGGCTGAAAATATCATACTGAAATCATGGTTTCTGCTAGACTTGTACAACGAATATTTTTTTTGACCTTGACGTGCAGCCGATGTTAATAAATCGTCTGTCCACAAAAAATATCCCTGCAATCATTACAATGAAACTCTCGCCGAATGTTCAGATTTATTCGCACGTAGTAGACAATACGTCCGATTACTTTTTTGTTGTCGTTTTTCACACCGAGAGCTTCACAGTCATGTCTGCACGCCATACCGCTGTCTTTCAAATGAACAGCCTTTTTTGCCAACGGAAATGGAGAGAGAAGGAGAATAAACGTTCATTCCGCGAATGGCATCGTTACGATGCAGTCACACTTTTCGTGAAAAAAACATTCAGCAAAATCGCCGATTGATACATCAACATCCTCTGCAGGTTCTTTGAAGTGATTCGAATATTTTCCACAACAATTCTTTCCATTATTTTCGTAAGTTGTTAATGTGGTGGCAGTTTCAGAACGCGCAACGCCTACAACGAAAGTATTCTCAGCTTTATGTTAAGCGGTTATGTTATACCACTTTCAAACAATTTTTGAGGCAAATTAGACTCGCCGAATGCAACAATCAATATTTCAAGTGCCTTAGCACTTGGTAACATTTGTTGAGTGAAACACACAAAAACGTGACTAATATTTTCAATTGTAAACAACCGTCTTCTAATCCAAATCGGCTGATAAACCGACATATAATGAATATATCATACTGAAATCATAGTTTTTGCAAGACTGTACAACGAATATTTTTTCTGACCATTGACGTCTAGAAGATGTTAATGAATCGCCTGTCCAAAAAAGTATCCCTGCAATCATTACAACGAAACTCTCGCCGACTGCTCAGATTTATTCGCACGTAGTAGACAATACGTCCGCTTACTTTTTTGTTGTCGTTTTTCACACCGAAAGCTCCGCAGTCATGTCTGCACGCCATACCGTTGTCTTTCAAATGAACAGTCGTTTTTTGCCTACGGAAATGGAAAGAGAAGGGAGAATAAACGTTCATTTCGCGGATGGCATCGTTACGATTTAGTGACACGTTTCGTGCAAAAAACATTCAGAAAATTTGCATGGTATAAGCCGATTGATACACCAACATCCTCTGCAGCTTCTTTTAAGTGATTCGAAAATTTTTCACAACAATTCTTTTCATTGTTTTCTTAACTTGTTAGGCAAGGCGCAAAATGACTAGCAGTTTCGTGAGGTGATGCAGCTTGGGTCACTGCGAGATTTTGTGAATCTAATAAATAAATACAACCGTGCATACACAATCGCAGTGTGACGTGACGCAGGTTTGCTTAGCGTGACCCTGCGAAACGCAGTGTCGATCCCGCAGTTTCGTGTATGTATTCATGGTGAGTCGTAGTAGAAATGGAAAAAAAATTAATTGAAGCAGTGTGAATTCGGCAAGTTTTGTGCGATACAAGCAAATAGACTTATGAAGACAAAATTAAAAACTGAAAAATGGTGTAGCGTTACATCATTCTGCGTCAATTTCTTTCTTGATGATCTCATGCACTTCAATGAACTGGTCATGGATTAGCCGAAAATAATTTTTGAATTCTCCGTCGTTAAATTCTTTGGTTTAGGCAAATTCTTCGTGATTTGTGTAAACTTCTCGCTGCCTTTCTTTTGGTCAGTTGGGAGGTAAAAAATATCATTTCGCACACGAGCTCATCTTTCGAATCTGATTCAGAATTTAAGTCAAACAAAAGAGCACTAGATATTTCCATTTCCACCTCAAAATTCCGCCGCGACTCACGCTGCGTCACCTCACGAAACTGCGAGTCATTTTGCGCCTAGCCTTAATGTGGTGGCAGTTCCAGGAATCGCAACGCCTACAACATAATCTTTCAGCCTTATCTTAGGCGTTTATGTTTATACCAATTTCGAAAGTTTTTTGAGACAAATTGGAGTAGCCGGATGCAACAATCAATATTTCAAGTGACTTAGCAATTGGTAACATTTTTTGAGCGAAACACTCCAAAACGTGGCCACTGAAGTCCAGCCGATGTTAATAAATCGTCTGTCCAAAAAAAAGTATCCCTGCAATAATTACAATGAAACTCTCACCGAATGCTCAGATTTATTCGCACGTAGTAGACAATACGTCCGCTTACTTTTTTGTTGTCGTTTTTCACACCGAAAGCTCCGCAGTCATGTCTGCACGCCATACCGTTGTCTTTCAAATGAACAGCCTTTTTGCCTACGAAACTGGAGAGATAAGGCAGAATAAATGATCATTCCGCGAATGGCATCGTTACGATATAGTCACACGTTTCGTGCAAAAAACATTCAGAAAATTTGCATGGTATAAGCCGATTGATACACCAACATCCTCTGCAGCTTCTTTTAAGTGATTCGAAAATTTTTCACAACAATTCTTTTCATTGTTTTCTTAACTTGTTAGACAAGGCGCAAAATGAGTAGCAGTTTCGTGAGGTGACGCAGCTTGGGTCACTGCGAGATTTTGTGAATCTAATAAATAAATACAACCGCGCATACACAATCGCAGTGTGACGTGACGCAGGTTTTGCTTAACGTGACCCTGCCAAACGCAGTGTCGATCCCGCAGTTTCTTGTATGTATTCATGGTGAGTCGTAGTAGAAATGGAAAAAAAATTAATTGAAGCAGTGTGAATTCGGCAAGTTTTGTGCGATACAAGCAATATAGACTTATGAAGACAAAATTAAAAACTGAAAAGTGGGTGTAGCGTTACATCATTCTGCGTCAATTTCTTTCTTGATGATCTCATGCACTTCAATGAACTGGTCATGGTTTAGCCGAAAATAATTTTTGAATTTTCCGTCGTTAATTTCTTTGGTTAAGGCAAATTCTCCGTGACTTTCTCTTCTTTATAAGTATAAACTTCTCGCTGCCTTTCTTTTGGTCAGTTGAGAGGTAAAAAATATCATTTCGGACACGAACTCATCTTTCGAATCAGATTCAGAATAGAAGTCAAACAAGTGAGCAGTAGATATTTTCATTTTGAGCTTGTTACGAACTGCGTTATAGCAATCACCATCAAGTACTGCGATCGTATTTGCGCGGTTCCCGCGTTCGCAGCTAACCACCTCAAAATTCCGCCGCGACTCACGCTGCGTCACCTCACGAAACTGCGAGTCATTTTGCGCCTAGCCTTATGTGGTGGCAGTTCCAGGAAGCGCAACGCCTACAACATAATCTTTGAGCCTCATGTTAGGCGTTTATGTTATACAAATTTCGAAAGATTTTTGAGACAAATTGGACTAGCCGGATTCAACAATCAATATTTCAAGTGCCTTAGCACTTGGTAACATTTTTTGTGCGAAACACTCCAAACGTGGCCACTGAAGTCCAGCCGATGTTAATAAATCGTCTGTCCAAAAAAAGTATCCCTGCAATCATTTCATTACCATGAAACTCTCGCCGAATGTTCAGATTTATTCGCACGTAGTAGACAATACGTCCGCTTACTTTTTTGTTGTCGTTTTTCACACCGAAAGCGCCGCAGTCATGTCTGCACGCCATACCGTTGTCTTTCAAATGAACAGCCTTTTTTTGCCAACGGAAATGGAGAGAGAAGAGAGAACAAACGTTCATTTCGCGGATGGCATCGGTGCGAAGCTCTCAGAATTTCTAATTTATATGGAGATGTGAATAATAATAAAAGTGATAAATCTTCGGGGTTGATAAGATCGTTTCACCGACCCGAATTGCTTGTGTGATGTTGAAAAATGGTTCGGAAGTGAAATTGAATATTTGAATGAATGTCGAATGTAGAAAGTTGTAGTACTTGATTATGCAGGTCTGTAGCCACAAAACGATTAGTCAAACAGTCAAAAAAAATTGTAATGTATTTATCATGCGGTTTTCGGTGGATTCAGTTTAACTTTTCTAGTGACTGAGTTCTCTGGTTTATTATAGTGTACAAATAAGTTTCCGCGGTTTTTTATAAAAAATTAGGAATTTATTGTAAAGGAAAAGTACATTACGTTTTATTCAAAGTATTTTCCATCATTTGCCACTACTTTTCCCATCTTTCTGGCAACATTTGGATACCCCGTCGAAAAAACTCTTCATCTTTTGACGCTATCCACAAATCTACCCAATTTTTGGGTGTCTTCATATGATGTGAAGCACTGCTCAGACAGACCATGTGCCATCGACCGGAACAGGTGATAATCAGAAGGGGCTAAGTCTGGTGAATACGGCGGGTGGGGTAAAACTTCCCAGTTGAGTGTTTCCAAGTATGTTTTTACCGGCGCCGCAACATGTGGACGAGCATTATAGTGTAAAAGAATAATTTTGTCGTGTCTGGAGTAGTAATGGGCGCGTTTTTCCTTAAGTGCCCGACTCAATCTCATCAATTGTGTTCGGTAGAGAGCTCCAGTAATGGTTTTGCTTGGTTTCAGCAATTCATAATACACGACACCAAGCTGATCCCACCAAATACACAGCATGAGTTTTTTCCATGAATATTCGGCTTAACTGTAAAATGTTGATGGTTCGCCGGGCTTAACCCATGACTTTCTCTTCTTTGGATTATCGTAGTGAATCCATTTTTCGTCACCAGTGACTATACGAGGCAAAAAAACTCTTTTTTTATTCCTGGCAAGCAGCATTTCACTCATGCATAATCGGCGTTCAACGTCTCTCGGCTCTAGTTCATATGGAACCCAATTTCCTTGTTTTTGAATCATTCCTAACGATTTTAAACGATGTGAAATTGCTTGTTGAGTCACTTGTAGAGTAAGTGCAAGTTCTTTTTGCGTTTGGGACGAATCTTCCTCCAATAGTGCTTCTAATTCCATGTCTTCGTACACTTTCGGCCTTCCACTGCGTTCTTTGTCTTTAACGTCAAACTCACCGTTCTTAAACTTTTGAAACCATTCCTGACAACTTCTCTCACTTAAAGCAGCTTCACTATATGCTTCTAGAAGCAATCGATGCGCCTCAGCTGCAGATTTTTTCACATTAAAGAAGTAAATCAAAAGTTTCCGCAAATGATGCTTATTCGGAATAAAACTTGACATTTTTGCACGAAAAAAATTACGTGATGCTGATACGGAATCACTAGTACTTTAAGGCTATGGTGTTTCCAGATGACTAAACTTGGGATATTACGTTTTACATCTGACAATTTCTCCATAACCTTCTGGTGGGGCCATCTTTTGACAAACCGCGGAAACTTATTTGTACACCTAATAAAAGATTGAACACTTAATTATATGATATACAGGGTGGCCATTTGAAAACGAAACAGACGAGATTACAGACGAAATAAATTTTTTCGATAGAAATGCTCGGACAGGTCGATTTCTGTTTCGAGGGGGACAACTTAAGATGTAGGTTACGGACGCATAGCGCTTCAACCCTTGCTACTACAACCCTCACCCCCAATTTTGAATAGGGAAGATGGGGTGAGTGATACCTCATTTGAAAGGTATTTTTATACTGATTTCAGCACAGTGATTGTTTTTTCATTTTATGCATTAGTTCTCGAAATATTCTTAACTAAGTATTTGAAAATGAAGTGGTGTTTTCATGGCACTTGTAGTGTTTTTTTGTGAAAAATCGACATTTTGAGCTTCAAAACAACCATGTTTATCTAAATGTCGTTGATTGAAGAATTCTGCGGTTCTATTCGCACATTGATTGTTTGCAAAAAAAGTGAAATTATTTCCACCCGCTCTGCAATTGAATAAACCATGTCGAACAATGAATTAGAACATATACAAGTCTCGATTCAAAACTAAGAATAATTCACATGTCAAAGAACCAGTAAAAGCCAACTTAATGATCTGTTCGTAATAAATAAAAAATTATCGATTCTCATTTTTTTGAAAAAGATATGAATTCAATAATCAACAAAATGAAAACATTATTGAAGCCAACTGAGAAAACACTTCATAATTAAGTCGGAAATCGTTTCACGAATTGGGACTGGAATATTTCTGTGGCATCATTAATGATTTGATTTTCTTACCTGGTAATCTGATAGAGATATGTACGTATTTGGACTTTTTGGAGATTTCTATCGATCAAGTGTTACCGCATGTTATTGGAAATACTGCAAATTATATCGAAGATAATTTAGATTGAGTTTCAGCAAGATTGAGCTCCTTCGCAATACGCTTTGTTTGTTCGACATCTTGATTAAAGATTTCTATGTCAGTGGATTGGAGGAAGGAAGCCTCAGTCATGGTTGTTTTGAAGCTCAAAATGTCGATTTTTCACAAAAAAACACTACAAGTGCCATGAAAACACCACTTCATTTTCAAATATTTAGTTAAGAATATTTCGAGAACTAATGCATAAAATGAAAAAACAATTACTGTGCTGAAATCAGTATAAAATACCTTTCAAATGAGGTATCACTCACCCCATCTTCCCTATTCAAAAATTGGGGGTGAGGGTTGTAGTAGCAAGGGTTGAAGCGCTATGCGTCCGTAACCTACATCTTAAGTTGTCCCCCTCGAAACAGAAATCGACCTGTCCGAGCATTTCTATCGAAAAAATTTATTTCGTCTGTAATCTCGTCTGTTTCGTTTTCAAATGGCCACCCTGTATTTTAAACATGAATAGGGTTGAATAGGTGAGCGAAGCTCCTTTCTTTAAGTAAGTGCTTTCCTTGAAAATTTTCGAGGATATTGCTGCATACCTGATGGATAGGCTTGTTTTGTCAATTATCATGATAGGTAGATTAGATGACATAAAGTCTATTTGAAGGGTAAATCAGGCACTGCTTTCTTCGAGTTTATTGTGCTCGTTTTCCTTTCAAATGATATTGGTATTACCTTACCAATCGAGAGATACATTGAAATAGATCTAGAAAGAATCTATCATGGATGCAACGTAGTGATCCATTCAGATAGTCAAGCTTCTATTACAGCACTGAACACTGATGTTATTGACTCAAAGCTAATATTAGAGTGGCTAAGAAAACACCAATGAAAAGGGCAAGAACAATAAGGTCTTTTTAGTATGGGTTTCTGTTCACTCCGGAATGAAAAGATAGAAAGAGGCAAAGACTTTAGTCAGAAAGGGATCACAAATGCCAACCTTCAGTCCAAAACCTTTCTTTGGGGTAAGTAAATGCAACTTAAGGGTTTTCCAACAAAAGGTGTTATTTTGATATTCAAAGAAAAATGCCATTTTTTCAATATGAATGATTTGATGTTTATTTCATTATAAAGAAGAATCTATGCCGTAATAGTGGAAAATAACATCAGGCAAATGATCCCACGACCACGCTTACAGTACCTTATCCTTGAATGATATTTTCCATAACAAAAATCGCAAAGTGGCTGCCCTATGTCCTCGATAGCCTCACGAATTCCATCTTTAAGAATCGACGCTGGGCTATTGGCGTAGACCCTTTTTTCACGTGGCGCCAAAGAAAAGAAGTCGCAAGGTGTTAAATCACAAGATCTCGGTTGCCAATTGTGATCACCTCTTCGAGAGATAACACGGTCTGAAAGCTTATCACACAAAAGATGTCCCA
Organism: Propylea japonica; assembly: GCA_013421045.1. NCBI lineage: Eukaryota > Metazoa > Arthropoda > Insecta > Coleoptera > Coccinellidae > Propylea > Propylea japonica. Next base: position 80,559,013 of record CM024242.1, on the reverse strand, counting down.
ATAAGCAGAGACATGCCGTTGTTGATGATCGCCGGCTTGAGTTCTTGTGTCAACTGAACTTTATAAGCCTTAAGGCCCAAATTTCTGTACAAAATACGGTGTAATGACGTTTTGGGATGCCAAATTCCAAAGAACGACGAGGAATGGACAAACCTGGGTTTTCTTCAACACTTCGGCTACAGCAGCAATATTCTCGGCTCGATTCTTGAGTAACGTGCGCGGGTTTTCATTCTTCACATCACTAACTTGTCCCACCAGATCGAATTTTTCCACCAATTTTTTTATTGCGGTCTGACAAGGTGCTTCACGACGACCCAAAAATGTTGGAGTTTACGAACCGTCTGGCCCGTCTGTGCCAAATTTTCACCCTTTTTATAGTGAATTTTAATAATTTCAATGCGCTCTTGAAGCGTGTATCGATCCATTTTTTTAATGGCATAGTTTCTACTTGTCAAAAGTCAAAAATGACAGCTTCAAACGTGACCTTCACCGAAATAGCGGGCCATTCAAAATAACGCCTCTTATTGGAAAACCCTCTATAAGAAAGATTTTTTGGGGAAGAAAGAAACTGATGAGAAGCACTCTGGGGCAATCTTCCGGAGGATCATTCTAAAAAAGTTTCTTCGGAAATTTGAAACTACAAGGCCAAACAAGTATTCGGTTGTCAGTGAGAATAAGTTACTCTCTCGCATTGGCTTTTGAATAGTACATTGTCGAAGGATATAATGATAATTGGTCGGACAGAAACTGACGAGTAAAAATTCTGCGAGGAAGAGGCTTTAACAGATTCTTAAAAGCTGAAGCGTTGTTACGGAAACACTTCTGATGATAATAATTTTGAACTTCTGTCTAAACAAAAGGCTCATATTCGACTACAAAGTTGTGTATCAATACGTCCCAACAAATAAGAAATCAAACTGGTCCATGTTTGAATTCCTGGGGTACTCCTACAGCAATTTTTTTCAGAAAGATATTTCTTCGTCATAAATATCAAACATTTGACCTCAGTTTCGCAGGATCATATAAACAGTTTTCCTATAAGAGGAGTTATTTTGAAAAGCCCGTTATTTCGGTAGATGTCACGTTTGAAGCTGTCATTTTTTGACTTTTAACTCGTAGAAACTACGCTGTTAATGAAAATGGAACGAAAAGCGCTTCAAGAACGCATTGAAATTATTGAAATTCACTATAAAAATGATGAAAATTTGGCAGAGACGGTTCGTAAAACTCTAACATTTTTGGGGTCGTATTGAAGCAATAAAAAAATTGGTGGAAAAATTCGAGCTGTTGGGACAAGCTAGTGATGTGAAGAATAAAATTCGTGTACGTCGCTCAAGAACAGCCGAGATAATTGGTGTTGTATCCGAAAGTGTTGAAGTAAATCCAGGTTTGACCATTCCTCGTTGTTCTTTGGAATTTTGGATATTTATGGCCGAAATTGGATAGTATTAATCGGACAACGTTTACTTTCAACAAGACGGCGGTACGTGCTACGGCTACGGACCGTGTTATCTCCCGAAGAGGTGATCATAATTGGCCACCGAGATCTTGTGATTTAACACCTTGCGACTTCTTCCTTTGGGGCCAAGTAAAAGCGAAGGTCTACGCCAATAGCCCAGCGTCGATTCAAGACCTCAAAGATGGAACTCATGATGCTATCAAGGACATAGGGTAGCCTAGCCACTTTGCGATTTGGTTATGGAAAATTCCATTGAAAGGATATGGTCCTGTGAGCGTGGTCGTGGTGGTCATTTGCCTGATGTTATTTTCCACTATTAACGGCATAGCTTCTTCTTTATAATGAAATTAACATCCGATCATTCATATTGGAAAAATGGCTTTTTTTCTTAGAATATCAAAATAACACCTCTTATTGGAAAACCTGTGGAAAGTTGTGCTGTCCCTCAGAAAAAACGAGGCGTAGAGAACAAACAGAATTTCAAAACATTTCCAATCTCGAGTTTGAATTTCTCGAGCACCATTCTTTAGTTCAGAATCATATTCACCTCAGTATTCCCAAAATTCGAATGAAAAATTCCCTCACTAGCGCACAAAAAATCTCAACAACCTAATAAATTTGAGCACATAATCGAATAATTCGCTTCCAAGTGGATCCTCGCAAGCTAATGACTGAAAAAAACTGACTCTAAATTGCGGAAAATCACATTCTACATCCTATTCCCTGGTGTACATTCAGAAAATCTGCATACACAATTTTACAACCTTAATTCCCTCCAACGAAAAGACCAGGCGCAGCGAATTTAATAATGTGAATAATATGCATTCAGTGTGCCTTTTATTAGGATAGGAAACTGTAGGATCAGCTCCTCTGTTTCGTTTTATTAAAAATGGAAACGTTACGAGTCTGGTTTCTGTCCAATTTCAGGCCAGAACTGAACTGACTGGCGATACTATGAAATGAAAATGAAAGAGAAATATGGATGATAACTGGATTTCCAAGGGAAAAGCTGGCATTGGAAACGTTCCGGCACAGTTACATAGCTCACAAATTGAACATTATTAATGAAGACGTATTAAAAAAGTAATAAGCAGCAACTTGTTCGTAGGATAAACGAAATTCGTGAGAATGCTGTTTTTTCATTTTGTTTCGAGTTCTTTTGGCTTCGAGTTTTATTGGAGAAGATTGGAGTGACGTTTATTCAATCTACAGGAGTTCATAATATGTGGTATAATTTCTTAGGATCTCTTCTTCAGGTTCCACAAGTAAATTCATGGTCTTTTGAAAAGATTCTGGTTGCCGTATTGACGTTAACAAAGTGTCGGTTGACTGATAGGGTTCCAGATGAGAAACATTTTGTCTTGTGAACAGATCATTAGAACATAATCATCTCTGGAAAATCGAGGAAAAGGCAGAGTAATCTTCATCAAAACCCCTTGGCGTTTTCATAAACTTACTCAGGGTTATTAACTCGATCCATTTGGTCACGTGACGGATCTACTCGGAGCACGGACCCAGGTTTTGAGCATACGAACACATCAGGTTTAGGATTTTAAGTGTCAGACGTATGAATAACATAGTTAACAAAATATTTCATGAGATTATTTTTTCAGTCCCAGTCTATTATTGGATTGTCCCTAGTTTTTCTTGCATTTATTGGCTTTTGTAAAATATTTCTTATAATTTCTGGTGTGTCCTACCATGTTTAATGTTATTTTGAGTATCCATGTTGAAAAAGTAGAGAATTTATTTTTTCATTTCCAGGTTATTTACTGTTTGTCTCAGCTTTGCTTGGATTTATTGGCTTCTGTGAAACCTTCTTATAATTTCTGGTGCGCCTCGAATGTTCACCGTTATCTATGGTCTTATATTTGTTTTAGAATTTACTAGGTTGGCCCGTAGATCTACCTTTTAAAATAGATTTACCTTTTTAAATAGATCTACCTTTTAAAACAGATCAATAAATGCAAATTTCATGTACTTACTGTTATTCACATCGGAACATTCAAGTTCCTTCAATCACACTGACAGGAAATGTCTATAAACATCATCAGTTCAAAACTATTCAAACACTTATGAATATCGTGAAAGGATCTATAAAAAGCACATACATACTGACTTTAAATAAAATTCACTTGTAACAATAAATACATCAATTGCTTTCATCAAATTCCTCTGTGATAGGTCTCAGTTATCCACAATGAACTTGGTTGTTCTCGTGATTTCAATATTCCTGATGAACGAATATTTTCATCAATAAACGTAATAGAACTATTCAAAAAGGTATTCGTACCTTATTCATTCGAATCTGTTGATTTTCCTTCACAAAATTGCAAATATCCTAGAGGTTTTTGACTGTAAACTCACTGACAGTTCTCCGTATAACGTCTTCATTGATTCATTTTTTTAAATTCATCTTTCCTAGAACAAAACCTTTAGTAATAAACGTTATAAACAGATGTGAAAAAGGATATTCATACCTTGTTTCATTTAGATCTGGTATTTCTTCTAAAATGAGCATTTCCTGATAGACTCCCTCCTCTCAAACACACATGACAGTTGTCTAATTTTCCGATGTCATAAAATAAATCGATTTCGGAGAACGTCAAAAAATTTCCAACTTTCTTACGTTCTTTTCGATATCTTCCGGTCGGTCTAGACCTAGAGGAACGATTTCTTGAGTGAGCGGTACCTACGTTATTCGACATCGGCGACAGCGACGGCTACCTTCGAAAGGCCCTTCCTTCGGACTACGGGGGGGGCCTACGGGGACAATTTTTCGCAAATCGACGAAATTGACCGTTTTTCGGGAATTTTTTAAAAAATGTTCCCGACGCCGCTTTGCGGCGCATGGGGTCTCTGCAGAAAGAAACTTCCGTCCTTCCTCCTCAAGGCTCGGCCTTCGGCCTCGCGTAAAAAGACCCCACGATCCACAATAAATCAACAAAAACACCCCTAAAACACCTCAACATTTCTATGAATATACTCTGTGATCCTTATCCTTTATTATAGGTATAGAAAGAATACTTCGTTTTAACTTGGCTGTTGTATCCATGATAAATCATCATATCAACGTAGAGCAGTTCGAGAAAGCTCCTGACCGCTTCTTTATATTGTCGCTAATAAAAAATAGCCCCAACAAGAACAAAAAAACGTTTTAATCATTCCAAAAAACAAAGACATCATACGTCTGGAGTCAATCAACCCAAACATCCCCTAATGACCTTGACCTTCACCCTTTCCCCACCATCGAGGCAGAAGTGAGAAATCACAAAAAAACCACCGACCAGAAATTTCACTCTCCGAACGTCGGAAGTGATATCGCCGGCCTTAAACTCATCACATGTTGATCCAGCAGACTGTGCTAGAATCATTCCAGCTCATTTGTTTCCAGATGGATCGCTAGAATATTCGTATCTGTGGAGAAAGGGGAAGGAGGGTGGGACATAAGAGACCGGCAACTTCGACCTAGTTCATTCTGAGGCGAGGAACAGCATTCTGGTTAATATCTTCGACATTGGTTTCTCGGTTGAGGAGGCGGTTTGCATGAAAAGAAGGGTGAAATAAAAATATCCGTGTGGTTTGGATGAGGGCCCCGAGCGGGAAGTTGGAATCTTTCCAATTCGTTGGGAAGTTTTTATTGTAACTACCGTATGAATGAATGGAGGAAAAATTATGCAGTAATTATTCACGAGTGTTGCCTTTTATATTTCTGGATTGGACAACTCTAGTGTTGCAATCTGACAACTGACAGGTCTATCGTTAAGTTTGACATTTGAAGGTTTTGCTATTAGATAACCTCAGAAAATGTGAATCGATAAACTCAATTAAATTTTTGAGGATAAAGCTCTGGAATATCTTCATCGATATAATTTTAAATTCAATTGAGATCAGATGTTCGCCTGAGAAGAATTTCTTGACAATTATCCAGAACTGGTTGAAACCATTGATGCTATAATAAATAATTGAGAAAACCTAGTTGTGCCATCTTATCCAATATCACATTTTGTTGAATATAACTAAAAACGCGTATAATAAATTTTATGAATAGACACAACATTCTAGGACCGAAACAATTTTGTTTCCGAGAAAAACTCAAGATACAGAATGCTATGGATCAATTCCTTCAGTTTTTTCTTAGATCCTATAAATGTGGGTGATAGATGCTTGGCTGTGTTTTGGGATTTGCCAAAATCCTTTGACACGATCTTGCCTTATTTGGTCGATTTCCATAACTTTTGCTCCCTATATTCAACGTGAGTCGTCAGAAATACATTAAGAACTTCCTTCTTACACAAAAGCCACTTTCGCGTCTCTTTAAAAAATGTATGTCATGACAGTTTTCAGGAAACAATCTTAGATAACTTTAATTTTTTGATTAAATCAGTTGTCAAAGCACTCATTTGATCTATTTTTTTGAGATCAACAAAAATCTGACTGATGGGCTTTGATAATTGGCATGAAAATTCCATAGTCTCCAATTTGAAGCATGTTGACCAAGTTTTGACTCATCAGTATCTACAGTTGAGCTGAGTTTTATGTTTTTTGAGTAAAACATTCAAAACACGTCTAGTTTTCCTCAATATAGACTCTACTATGCACACAAGGTACTTCATATTTTACAGAAACCTAACGTCTTTTGAATTATCGAATCGAAGAACACCTTAAAAGTGTGATAGAGTCTCTGTTGAAGAAACTCAACTCGTTTTGAATGTTTGAGTCAGAGAACCTGAAAAATTCTCTTGTTCATAGTTTGAATGAAGACCATTGGATTTTATGAGGTGAGAAGCTTCCATAATTAGAAAAACTGAAACATAGAAAATTGAAGAAAACAGTTTTCTTATCAATTGGCATCAATCACATCAATCAGTCATCTGTTTATCTCCAAATAGTCTTGGCTCGAATAATGAGATCCAGCTTGAAACAGACAAACATTTTCAAACAGTGCGAAAGTTGCTTTTTGAAAGTTACAAGTCTTAAGTTTTTTTTTCTTGAAGACGACGACGGCTGGCGACTGCTGGCCGAAACGTTCAATTCAGAAAGCAAAAATGAAATAATTGCCCGACTAATATTTTGATAAGTGTTTCTTCATGAAGAATTCCTCGTCGTTTTTGAAAATTAGGCATTCCACAAACGTTACTACACCGTATTTTAATGGAGATTGAGTTTTAAGGCTTATAAAGTCAGCTAACACAAGAACTCAAGCCGGACGATCATCAACAACGTCGTGTCATTGCCCATTGGGTCGTCTTTGCGGAAAAAGTTTCCAGACCGTGTTATCTCTCGAACAGGTGCTCACAATTGGCCACCAAGATCTTGTGATTTAACACCTTGAGACTTCTTCCTTCGAGGCCACGTGGAAGAGAACGTCTTCGCCAATAGCTCAGCGTCGATTCAAGACCTCAATGATCGAATTCGTGAGGCTATCGAGTACATAGGGTAGCAACTGTGCGATTTGGTTATGGAAAATATTATAAAAGGATATGGTCCTGTAAGCGTGCTCGTGGTGGTCATTTGCCTGATGTTAATTTCCACTATTAATGGCGTAGCTTCTTCTTGATAATGATATAACATCCGATTATTTATGCTGAAAAATGGCATTTTTCTTAATATTCATCAGTGAGTCCCAACCCCACTGCCAGCTCAAAATTTGAATATTACTACCAAGTATCGAAACAGTAGCACGCTATTCCTTCTTGTTCATCGAATACATTTCATTAACGTAACAAAATCTATCCATTTCATCGAGAATAATTTATCCAGTCCAATTCAATCACTTTTTCACGTGTACAATTCCATCACCTATTCATTAATCAACGAATGTGTAATTGAAGACCACGCATAATTTAATCATCGCCGGTAGTGCTTTGAAAGCGAGAATTTTTATTTGATCAACATGAAATTGTATTGAATCAGAAATACCATTAAATGAAATATTATTCACGGTTATATGAATCCTTCACACGGAATGTCTGCCATATCAGGTGGCATTCATCAGTTGGAATTGAATTTGTTTCAGAAATTAATTAATTTACAGAATTTCTGTTTTGTGTACCTTTGCAACTAGAAAATAGCAAATCATAAGTGGACAATGTGTGGTGAATAAATAATGAAATGGTGAAATACTTCGAAATGCGATTCAAAATGAGTGTGAAAATTGCATGCATATTTCAGTAGGCCGACAAACAATTTTTGCTTAAGCTATTTGTTTTTCAATAGACTCATTTATTTCATTCAATTTGTAAATTGCATCATTTGATGATATATGTTCAATCTTTTCATTTATGTTGAATGCAGAATCGACAAACACAAAATAGTATTTCTAAAAAACTTTATAGGTTTTCACTTCCAGTCTCTGCAACTGAAATGATTTAAAAAAATTCAATAACGATGAAGTGCTCCTGCGAAAATATTTGCCCCTATTTGTCAGGAGCAGATTGATTCTGAAAAAATTGTTGCCTAACAGTAAAACTAAAAGAACAAAATGAATGAAAAAAAATAATGTGACTTTTCGGTGTCTATATCAGACATCTTCTACAGACAAACTTGTGAAATCTTCAGAATTGTGTGTTTTTCATTCGTAGCATGGACCTATAATACTAACGGACGTCGAATTTCCTAACTGTCACGTAGAAAAAAGTGAGGCAAATCGCCGCCATTTGCAGTTTGGAGTGAACCACAAATATTTCGATGTTTTATGCCATATGTGCTCGAATTTTGATTGAAACATAGACGTTCCTTTGGAAGAAATGATGAAAAACGAACTCTGTATATTAGTGTTCTGTGAACACTGACATTTCGGTCTATATCAAATAATATTTTTTTCGATTCGTGTGGTTAGTTATTAAAATAATGTAACATTATGATGGTTATACACAATAGATTCCTCAAAAACGGTATAACCTCGCTAATTCTAATATTTCAGTTCGTTGAAAAATCGACAACTCTCAAATTAGTCAATTTCACTCCAAACTGCGAATGGCCGCCGTTTGCCTCAGAATTTTCGACATGTTCGCTATCTAGTTAGTATTATAAATCTATGATTCGCAGTCTGATTGACATTGAAAGTTGTAAACACATAGAGATGTTGATTCATTTAATTTTGAAATTTCCCGATGTCATTTATTTCTTCAATGAACCAATCCAAATACGATCTATACCAATAGAACAATTGGCCAAATTATCAACTTTATCTGACATGTGGAATCCTTAATTTTTTTTATTATCATCAGGTTCAGCCATTAGGACCTTTGTGTTGTTCCAGTTCATCATATGATCTCCGCTATTTGAACATACATGATCAGCGATTTATGATCTTGTAATGTCTCTATTTTTGATGTTGTTCTTAGGTTCCCGTTTTCTTATCTCTAAAGGTCTTGATGTCTCTCCTGTAAAAAATTCTGCACATATACAGATAATATTGTAAACACAATATGAAAGTGTAGTATAGTATAATAATAAAATAATTGTATATTCAAGGCAACTCAAACAACTCCTCATAGGATTAAAACACACCGGAATGAAGTCATTTAATTCTCGTCACCTATAGCACACGTGTTTTTTCATCTTTTCTTCAATCAGTAGAAGAGAATTTAGCCAAAATGAAGTAAGACGTTCAACCAACCATACAACCGCCTTGATCGGTTAATCGCGTTGGAAATCGGCAGGACAGGTCTGCCGGAAATGAAAGCAGGAAAATGGGGAAAATGAAATACTCATCCTGAAAGCTTTCCTTTTTGTCCAGAACAAACAGGAAATTGCGACAGTCTTCGAGCTGCTGTGTGTGATGAAGACACTCATTATTACATCAATTACAGGAACCATGAAAGCCCAAAAATGGATGGAAAAATAAGGTTTCGATGATTGATTATGAGAAGTTTGATTTGTGGAATTGAAAAAGTGAGTATTGGAACGATATTTCTTTTCTCAAGGTGAACTAAACTAACCAGAGAAGATGAGATTGTATTAAATTTAATCTAGGGCTTGAAGTGCACGCCAATCTTGAAGTCTATAGGCGTTTTCGGAAACTTACTCAGTGTTACTAACTTGATCCATTGGGTCACGTGACAAATCTATTCGGATCACGGACCCGGGTTCTAAGTTTACTAATACATCAGGTTCAGGATTGAAGTGCCAGTCTTATTGATAACATTACCAAATATTTTATGGATTTATTTTTTCAGTTCCAGTTTATTTTCGTATTGTCTCTAGCTTTGATTGCATTTATTGGGTTTCGTTAAATATTTTTATAATTTCTGGTGTGCTCTCGCATGTTAATATTATCTTTGGGTACCTATGTTAAAGAATTAAGGAAGGATTCAGCTTTAACGCAGAAAGATCTGCACACAAAGTTATGAAGAAATTGTTTCACAATATTTTCTCGACTCATGAAACCACACATTTTAGACTGAACTAAATTCTCTTCTCTTTCCATAATTTTCAGGATAAAAATATATAAAATTACTGAGGAAAGAAGAAGACTCATCCCCGTCTCTTTCAAATACATAATTGCACTGCAGTGCGCATGCAGTGACTCTACGACCCTGCTCTCCTCTGGGTTACGATAGATCAACCTGAGTCAGTAATCATAATATTTGTTTCATTATATTGCCTTTTTCGAGTAAAATAAAGATTTTATAGCTAATTCTCCTACAAATAGTAAAGGTATGAATCTATTTTTAATTTCATAACTTGATACAGTACAGATTGTTGAAAAACACTTGGCGATAATGAATAACCTAATTGAAGTTGTTCAATGATTAAAAAAGAATATTCTCTCTTACTTGGGGAGAAGACCCTCAGGCACCACATTAATTGTTTTGTTCGCAGACCATATGTTCTTATACCCACTAAATAGAAATAACAGTTTCACAGAATTAATCAATAACTGCGCCTTTCACATCCACAGTTTTTCACACAACACCCCACGCATTCGCCATTTTGCAACTTCAATTTCTTTCTGTGCAGGGTGGCAAAATTCGTTTTCTACTGAAGAGATATCGAGAAATATAGCAGCTAGAAGGAAAGTGATGACACATTTTCTGTTTTTCTACTTACTCGAATCTGAAAACATATTTAACCTATCTTTCATAGATTTTGAGCTATCAACGGAAATTGAGATTTTGTCATTTTCATTAATGCTGAATAACTCGCTTGTTTGATCTCGTATTCGAAATTGGTTGTTACATTCTACAAGAACTATTTAAAAAGTAATTAAAATATGTATTGACTGATTTTTTTGATGCAGCTATTTTCGAGGAATGACAAGGAATTTTGATTTTTCAAATGTAGGTAAACTATAGTCGATTGTTTTTTATCTGGACCAAAATTTTTGCTGATTTCAAAAATGTATCATATGTCGCTACTCACATTGATATTGAAAGAGAAAAAAATTTGATACATTCTTTTGCTTTTCGATTCAGTTCTTTATTGATAAAAAAATAGGCTGGCGTTACCATAGAGACCGTTGAAAGTGTAGTGTGTTTTGTGGACCTAAAAGTCTATGACTGAAATCATCGATTGCTGAATAATTAACACTGTGGTTGATTTGTCATCGTTTGTTCTTAAGATTAAAAAGGGAATCTGTTCATTTTTCCTAATGGGCCGGAATATTCCAAATTACGAAAAATTTAATTTGTTCGTATGCTACATTCAAGCGAATTAAAATAGCCGAGTAGCAAGGGACGTCTACTTCGAACTCCTATCACATAGAATTGTGGGGATTTCACGAACTATAAAGTATATTCAATGGTTAGGTTGTGGCCAGCCTACTCATAACTAATCAAGAACTGAATCGAAAAGCAGGAAAATGTATTGAATTTTTTCTCGTGTAATATTCATATGAATAGGATATATGTACATTTTTAAATGAGCTTAATTTTGGACCCAGATAAAAAACATTCGTACATAGTTTACATTTGAAAAATCATAATTCATTGTGATTTCTCAAAAATTTCTGGATAAAATAATTGGTCAGTTCATATTTGAAATACTTCCAAAAAAGTAATAACGTATTTCGAATACGAGTTTAAACAAGCGAGTTATTCAGTATCAATGAAAATTACGAATTCTCAATTTTCGTTCAAACTCAAAATCAATGAAAAATAGGTAAGACCTGTTTTCAGATTTGAGTTATTCGGGAAAAAAGAGCCCGGAAATGTGTCATCAGTTTTCTTCCAGCTGCTATGGTTCTCGAGATCCCTTCAGTAGACAACGAATTTTGCCCACTCTGAACTTTAAGTAGATCATAAATTACCTAATTCAAATTGTTCAATGATCTAGAATGAATCATACTCTTACTCGTTGAGAGTAACCTACGGCACATTAATTATTTTTAGACCATGTGTTCTTATACCCACTAAATAAAAATTACAGTTTTTACTGACCTAATCTGTTTTATTAGCAACGTATTTCACATTCACAATACAGCCCATTCGCCATTTTGCCACTTCAATGCTTTTCGTTGTTTTTGTCTTATAGTGAACTTTTGAACTTTCAACATGTAGACGCAATTAAAAACTGAACGGAAATTGTGAGGCGACCTCCAACACTCTACAAAGGTTCACAAAAACCTCTTTTACCTCGACAGTCTCGAGTATTTACATTGTATCGACACTGGTTCAGCTTCGGTTATACTTGTGGGTTTTCGGGATTCAATATTTACACACAGTGCCAGTTTGAACGATTTCCACGATTCAATATCATCGGTGAATGCTTCAGAATCCATTTTTCACTGACGAGGTGGATTCAACGTCGTTACCAAGCATATACTGTTGAGAATTTTCATTAAACGAATAGCTATGTGAGTGGATACTTTTGCAGTAAGAAAAGAAGTGAAAGGGGAAATTCTTGGTCGAACCTTGGAAAAATGGAAAGGATATTAGCGATTCATTGTTATGATATTTTCAACCTTTCATTAATCTTCAAACTCTCGCACAGGTCTATTTGGATCCTAATTTAAATCCTTTAGTTGAAAAACACAGTTTCTTGAAAAAAATTGTTTCTTTGATTTTGCAAGGTTTGTGAAAAAGTTATCAGTAATTTCTTTTCACATTGTTTGTTGTCATTAATACAGTAGGTACATTTGAACCTTTATCCAAAAACTTTATTGCAATTATTTGCCTAACCATCGGCGATTTTAGAAGGGGATAATTGCGGTAACTATCATCTCAGAATTTTTCGATCGGTCATTTATTTTCATTCTTGAGAATTCATCAGTAATTATTTCTTATTCATTTCGCCTATTGTTTATTGCAAATTTTCGCCTGAAAGATTTTATTGAACACTTGTTACAATGTAAACAATTATTTATATTTTCATGACTATGTTGATCTTAGTGGAATTGATAATTCTTGACAAAATGTTTGTATATATTTTTCATCCTTGTCCATTATGCGTACAGCCATTCGACCCTGAGCACGATAACGTTCGAAGGAATTGCCCTAGAAAGTTGAGATTTCCAGGGTGAGTTCAGTTCGCAAATGCCGCAGGTGAGTTCGCTAACCAGCTAAATCGTGCAGGGTGTTCCATAAAATATGGTCACTCAAAATTTGGTTCCTCAACATCTTAGACAAAACAGAACCAATCAAAATGAAATTTTGCCGCCACATGCAAGATGCTCTTAATAAGCCTCTTGGAAAATTTTGTAGCCATAGTATTAACAGAACCATGAAAAATTCAAATAGAATATTGAAAAGAAGAAACTTGATATTTCAGTAACAAGATACCAAATTGAAATGAAATTTATTTTGTGAAAGAAGATTAATATACTGAATGTTCATGAATAATTTGAAGAGGATCGCATCAATCAATTCATAGAGTTTTTTTCAATTATTGATTTCATAAAAATTTCATTTTTAAAATAATTCGAAAAATCTAATTTTGATCGTGCTGAAATTTCACATTTATATACTTAGCATGAATCCCAAGACTTATACAAAATTTTGAACACTGAACGAGGGCTCAAAAGCACCTGATTAGGGCATTTCTTAAATTTTTTAGCTTGTCATTGGTACATACGTATAGGCGTCCTGATTCATCTCATTAAACAACTGAAATTCTTACGAGTAATTGCATGGATCTCAAATTCTCATTTGAGTTAACTTCCAAGTTATTTTCCTTATATTTACCTTCAAATAAAACCTCCTCATTAGAACCCAGAATCTCTTATTTCGTCGAATAAGTAAACAAACTCTTTTCGAGTCTACGTAGTTGAGGATAAACGGAAATTAAATTAACCTGGACTTACTTGAAAAAGTAGGAATTGTTGGCGAATCCGAAAAAGGGAACTGTGTAAGTTAGCATCCATATATTTCCGCCCCCGCAATCGTAATAGGGCTTCGACCACTTGCCATCCTCATAGCGGACAGAAAGGATCACATCTGGAACCTTTTCGCTGTGAGAACTGCCGTTGAAGGTGTAGGTGTTGTATCCTGTAAAAAAACAGAACAAACTATGATATGCTGAATGTTAACGTCATGAATCATTTATTATTATACAGGGTGTTTCATCATAAACTGGACAAACATATATTTTCGTGTAGAGGACATCGAGAGAATCATTTTTGCTTTATACAATATATCCCGTTTTCGAAGCATAAGCGAGATACAGGGTGTCAAACGTCATTTTTGAGCAAGATTCTAATGAGTGTGGTCAGTTATGTATAACACTTAAAGTAACGGTTTTTGGTCAAATCTCAATATTCTTGGGTCCTCTATTCAGAAAAGTTGACGAACTCCGAAAAAAATTTACAAAATGGCGGAAGACCTGCAATGTTCCAAATTTTTTTTGCGGTTGTCAAATTGACTTTTATTTTCTGAATGAACACAATTTTCTAAGAATTTCTGTGAAAAAATTTTTATCAGAAATCGTTCAAAAATTTTTTTTTCATGTCTACAGCGATGAAAAAAATTCACTCGAAATGGATGCATTTTGTACAATTGGAATTCTTGAATTATCAATCACGAATATGAAAACAGAATTGTAAAATATCGGACGGTTTCGTTACTACAGTCATTCAAATGTTTTGTTCAGACCTCTAAAATAATGAAATAAAATTGTTTTGGGTTCTACAATCGAAATATTTGAATTATTGGCATGTCCAAACATTCTAGAGGAATTAATACAAAAAAATTCCGTGAAACTTAGTTGGGACTCGAACCAACGTAGGTATGAAATAGGGAAATAGAACTGTTCTAAGGATAATAATATTCGTTGCCAGGCAACGGTAGTTCGTTTTTCATAGTGTAGGAGGAGGCTTTCACAAGTTTGTCTGAAGAAGGTGTCTGATATAGATACCGAAACGTTACATTATCCTTTTGATTTATTTCCTCTTTTAGTTTTACTGTTAGCCAAAAATTTTTTCAAAACCAATTTGCTCCTGACAAACAAGTGCAAAGATTTTCGCAGGAGCAATTCATCTTGATTAAATTTTTTAGTTTTTCAGAGACTGGGAGTGAAAATCTATGAAGTTTTTTTTCTGGTTCGAATTCCAAAAATAACAAAATTCTCGGCACAACTCTAGAAAGACTTATTCTCAATATTTATTCTGAAAGTAAATAAAATAAAATTACTTCGAACGCATGAGTCATCAGAGATGGCGTCGTTGTGGTATGATAACCGAAACAATATGCGAGATTTTGAAGATAACGCTTCTAGTAGAGTACCTCATATTTTTCACCTCTATTAATCATATAGATGATACTCAATAGGGCGAAACAAGTTAACAACTGTCTATGGATGTTTTGTACATTCTCTGAACGTTGGCGATAACGATTCCGAAGTGTGAGATTGATATTGTTTGATTAAAATCTAATAATAAAATACCTACTTTCATATTTAATACTCTCACTTGAGTATTTATGCTTTTGATAATTATTATTAATCTCGATTAGGTATTGAATAACTTCAATCTGAAGCAGAATAATAAAAACTCAAACAATGAATCGGAATCCAGCAGTAATCGAAGGAACGAACCCTTCAATCGCAATTATTCCACATATTGCAAATAACCACGCTGAGTTTAACAGTCTACAGTGTTGCCAATCTTGAAATACGTGAGATTACCAGCTAACGTCACTTCTCGATACACGTATATTCACTTTTCGACCGAGATTTAAATTTAGATATGACCGAGGATATGACCGTTCGAAGTGCGTTCTCGATATGATTTATAGGCATTGGTCGCGTTCCCTTTGCTCGCGATAATATCGGAATGCGCCCCCTTTCCAGAAGTGAAAAAAATCGTAATTTCTCCAATACTCGATTTCTTGATAATGGAGGGTTGGCATGTTGGCCTAGCGGTTCAGAGGGAGGAAAAGTGGAGAGAACGCATGGAATTATGTAAATTTGTGACGATTTTACGTAATCTGAAAATTGTGACTTTTCTCAGGGGTTGGGATTTTGTTGTTTTGAGAAAGATTGAAGTCGCGAGGTGCACTTTAATGGTTGGTTAATAATTCGTGATGTTTTGATTTGGTTCTTCGGGATTATTGAGCAAGATGTATGTTTGATGATCGAGAGAAAGTGTGATGTTTCAATAATTCATCTTGCGTCTTAGCCTAAAGCGAATTTGTTCGCAAGGAAAATCGATTGAGAATATCTCAGTTAACCCGTAAATCAACAATTATCAAAGGGAGCAAACCTCTCAATCGTAAGTCGCAAGGGCTAAACATCCACGCTATATCCATCATTCCACAATGTTGCCAGTCTTGAAATACGCAAAATTACTAGCAAATTTCACCTCTCGATACACGTACATACACTTTTGACCGAGATTTAAATTTAGATATGACCGTTCGCAGTGCGATCTCTATATGATTTACAGGCATCGGTCGCGTTCCCTTTGCTCGCGATAATATCGAAATGCGCCCCCTTTCCAGAAGTGAAAAAAATCGTAATTTCTCCAATACTCGATTCTTGATAATCGAGCGATGGCATGTTGGCCAAGCGGTTCAGAGGGAGGAAAAGTGGAGAGAACGCATGGAATTATGTAAATTTGCGACGATTTTGCGTAATCTGAAAATTGTGACTTTTCACTGGTGTTGGGATTGTGTTTTTTCGAGAAAGATTGAATTCACAAAGTGCATATTAATGATTGGTTAATAATTCGTGATGTTTTGATTTGGTTCTTCGGGATTATTGAGCAAGATGTATTTTTGATGATCGGGAGAAAGTGTGATGTTTCAATAATTCATCTTGTGTCATTGTCTAAAGTGAATTTGTTTGCAAGGAAAATCGATCGAGAAAATCTCAGTTAAACCGAAATACAACAATATTCAAAGGGAGTAAATCGCGAGTCCAAGGTCTGAAAACATCCACGCGATATTCACCATTTTACAATGTTGCCAATACGCAAAATTACAAGCTAATTTCACCACACGATACACGTATATAGGTACACTTTCGACAGAGATTTAAATTCAGATATGACCGTTCGTAGTGCGATCTTGATATGATTTATAGGCATTAGTCGCGTTCCCTTTGCTCGCGATAATATCGGAATGCGCCCCCTTTCCCGAAGTGAAAAAAATCGTAATTTCTCCAATACTCGATTTATTGATAATGGAGGGTTGGCATGTTGGCCTAGCTGTTCAGAGGAAAAAAAAGTTGAGAGAGCGCATAGAATTATCTAAATTTGCGACGATTTTACGTAATCTGAAAATTGTGACTTTTCTCAGGGGTTGGGATTTTGTTGTTCTGAGAAAGATTGAAGTCACAAAGTGCACTCTAATGGTTGGTTAATAATTCGTGATGTTTTGATTTGGTTCTTCGGGGTTATTGAGCAAGATGTATATTTAATGATCCAGAGAAAATGTGATGTTTCAATAACTCATCTTGTATATAATCCTCTAGCGAATTTGTTCGCAAGGAAAATCGGTCGAGAATATCTCAGTTAAAACAAAAATCAACAATAATTAAAGGAGCAAATCTTTCAATAACGCGTCCAAGGGCTGAAAACATCCACGCTATATTCACCGTTCTACAATGTTGCCAGTCTTAAAATACGCAAAATTACCAGCAAATGTCACCTCTCGATACACGTATATACAGTTTCGACCGAGATTAAAATTTTGACATGACGGTTCGCAGTGCAATCTCGATATGATTTATAGGCATTGGTCGGGTTCGCTTTGCTCGCGATAATATCGGAATGCGCCCCCTTTCCAGAAGTGAAAAAAATCGTAATTTCTCCAATACTCGATTTCTTGATAATGGAGGGTTGGCATGTTGGCCTAGCGGTTCAGAGAGAGGAAAAGTGGAGGGAACGCATGGAATTATGTAAATTTGCGACGGTTTTACGTAATCTGATAATTGTGACTTTTCTCAGGGGTTGGTATTTTGTTGTTTGATAAAGATTGAAGACACGAAGTGCACTTTAATGGTTGGTTAATAATTCGTAATATTTTGATTTGGTTCTTCGGGATTATTGAGCAAGATGTAAGTTTGATGATCGAAAGAAAATGTGATGTTTCAACAATTCATCTTGTGCCATATGCCTATAGCGAATTTGTTCCCAAGAAAAATCAATAGAAAATATCTCAGTTGAACCGAAAATCAACAATAATCAAAGGAAGCAAACCTTTCAATCGCGAGTCCAAGGGCTGAAAACATCCCGCTATATTCACCATTCTACAATGTTGCCAGTCTTAAAATACGCAAAATTACCAGCAAATGTCACCTCTCGATACACGTATATTTATACACTTTCGACCGAGATTTAAATTTAGATATGACCGTTCGCAGTGCGATCTCGATATGATTTATAGGCATTGGTCGCGTTCCCTTTGCTCGCGATAATATCGGAATGCGCCCCCTTTCCAGAAGTGAAAAAAATCGTAATTTCTCCAATACTCGATTTCTTGATAATGGAGGGTTGGCATGTTGGCCTAGCAGCTCAGAAGGAGAAAAACCGGAGAGAACGCATGGAATTATGTAAATTTGAGATGATTTTACGTAATCTGAAAATTGTGACTTTTGTCAGGGGTTGGGATTAGGTTGTATTGAGAAATATTGAAGTCACGAAGTGCACTCTAATGGTTGTTTAATAATTCGTGATGTTTTGATTTGGTTCTTCCGGATTATTGGGCAAGATGTATGTATATTTGATCATCGGGAAAAAGTTATGAGGTTTAAGTGCATATTCTTCCTGATTTAAGGGTGAAATCGTTCATTCTGCCAAAAAATCTTGATAGAATAATCTCTTAATATAGGGACAATTCCCATCTTCATAAAAAGGCAAGGGAATAAGTAGGATTGGTTGTATTTCTCTTATTATCGTTTCACGAACAATGACAGGTGTCATCTACGTTGGAAAACTTCATTGTTGCTATACACAACGAACTCGAGGATAATTTCATTCAAGAACAATATCCAGAGAAGGAACTGGCCAGCAAACTCACCAGACATTAATCAAATTGAGCACGTATTACTTAGGAAGAGCAATATACTATCAACAGAAACACCTTCAAGTATTCAGGAATTTTGTTTAGCCCTTCAGAAAGAATAGAACTATATGAATGAAAATTTCATTAATAACTTGATTTGTAGAATGCCTATACGTATTGGGTAGTGATGGAAAGAAAAGTGGAGGTGTACAGACTAGGTATTGAATATCGATTCAGTTGTGGAATAACTATTATTAATCCAAACGAACAATCAATAATAATCGATAGATTTTTTTTTCATTTTTTCCATTTTGTCTAATTCTGTATGAAGAAGAAGATAACGAATAAAGATTTTTTTACCTGAGATATAGCAACTGAAATAAAGTAAAATATTCATCCCACTTCAAGAATAAATCGTTCAAGTTTTTGAGAGGTGGCCACGACGATGAATTTATTGAGAGTAGGAAGTATATTAAAGTATATTGAGGGTTCATTTAAATGTGCCACAACAACATAACTTTTCAATCTCTGTAAGATAGGTGGACGTCACATAAAAAAAATAACAACATTTTTTTCTGAAAAGCGAGATCTGAGTTTTATGCAGCCGAAGTAAAAAACAGATACTTTCACTTGTTGAAAAACCATTATGTAAAAGAGATAAATTGGATGAAATTATTCTGCTTCCAAATTAATAGGAGCGGAGGAATTTCAAATCAACATGAGTTCGTGAATGATGAAAAATGAAGGTTAATCCAGGTATTCGATGTTAATTAAATTGGATAACAGATAACATTCCGTTTGTGCTTCAACACCACCATTCTACATAATTAATAATTTCGAATCAATTCTGCTGAACCAGAATGAATACACGCATACTTCGAATACCTTCTGAATTAGTTCAGAACCGAACGAATGAAAAAAATATACCAGACCATAGAATTACCGGAAAAAATTATGTTATGGGATATCGAATTGAATGCAAAATGACCATATTTGATCCATAAGTAGTGTGAGGTTGAATCAAATTTGTAGGGTTTTAGTTTTCGAAGAAATTGCTTCCAAATCCAAAAAAATAATGTCAATTCTATTTTTTGAGCACCCATTCTGCACGAAACATTTTGACCAAATATCTGTAAATTTCGAATTTTGAGCCGAAAATGGTCTCATACGATAGGGTTCGACTACCTTATGACGAATCCGTGGTCAAATTCAATTATGTCCGTAAACACGATAACTCTCGAAAGGGTTGTCCTAGAAATTTGTTATGTATAGGGTAGGATCGGTTCATGAATGCAGCGGTTGAGTTCGCAAACCAGTAAAATTGTACAGAGTGTTTCCTAAAATATGACCATTCAAAATATTTGTTCCACGATATCTCAGACAGAACGAAACCAATCGAAAAGAAATTTTACTGCCACATGCAAGATACTCATAAAAAAGCTACAGACGAAAGCTTATGGCCAAGTTTCAACAGAATCATAGAAAATTCAATCAATATATTGAAAAGAAGAATTATTTTCAACATCAAAATATCCGATTCGTGTGAAATTCATTCAAGGGTGAAGATTTTCATACTGAATGTTTATGAAAGATTTGGAAACGATTGCATAATCAGAACCATAGAATTATTTTTGTTCTGAAATTTTGAATAATTTAAGATTTGCCATATCAGTCCGAGCTCAAATTTTGCGGTGAAATGTTCAATACCAATTCAGAGCAGTGCGCAAAAATTTGTGTGAGTTTCGTTAATGAAACCATAGGAAAGTCTATCGTAATATTGGAAAAAATTCTAATAGTACCACGAAAACTACCGTGATGTATAAAGACTATATGAAATATTGATATTTAAATTTATCGATTCACTACATATATCATTTTGAATCATTCCGAGATTATAATTTCAATCGTTCCGAAACTTTGCATTTATATATTTAGTATCAATCTCAGTCATTTACAAAACTTGAGTTATAGCTATATAGCCATTACCAATGTACAAACGCTCAGAATTACTACCTCAGCGCTCTTCTAATTTTTTTTACATAATCTCCTGATCTACAAACACACTTATCTAAATGGATTGGAAGCTCCCTTGTGCCTTCACAATAAAAAGAGACCATTCAGCGAAAAAATCTTCAACAGTGTCCTCATTGAATTTTCGCATCCTACTGTAAGTTTAATTTTTTCAATATAAACAAGCTTTCAAGAGCTTCCGTTCTCTCGGCAAGGCTTTCAGCACTTTTTTCTGAGAATACATCTCGTGTATGGACAAAAATTCAATAGATTCCCTCAATTTGGATGCTAAGCACAATTCCATATACACATCACGTTTTTCATTTAATAAAACACAACGAAAAATTCCATTCTCTGAATATTCCATTGCCATTGACTTCCGCATTAAAATGGCTTAGTTTTCGCTCCGCTCTTATCCTCTTCTTCAACTCTTCGATAAACGCTCCAGAGTTCTAGTTCCGTGGATAACATCACGTCGTCACGAATTCATCCCCAAATTTGCGACTCTAAATATGGAAAACATGCTTCGAGTGTGTGAAATTTTAATCACATGAGATAGAAGGATGGAAAAACTCTGCCTCTTATCAGCTTATATTGAATTTTCATGAACTCTCACATAGGGGCTTTGTTTCATATATTTTTTCCGATTTTCTTCTTACGCGTCCATAACAAAATTCGAAAATCGAATTTTATATTCAGGACAAAAACCGCTATTAGGATCTAGGTGAAATAATTACCTAGAATTGATGGCTCAATAGACAGTTCTTTGAACGTCTTAGGAATTTCAAAGAAGAGAATACATGTGACTGTAGTTTGAGGCACACAAATGATGTTTATTTTACTTATGGGTGTATTGTGTTCCTTTGTTTTTGTATATGTGTTTTCGAGTGCTCGTTCTACTTAAACAGTTCCCAAATGCTGCCGTTAAGTTCGTTAACCAGCCAAATCCTACCGGGTGTTTCAAAAAATATGACCATTCAAAATTTTTGTTCCACAATCACACAACGGAACCAATCAAAATGAAATTTTGCTGCCACATGCAAGTTGCCATTATGCAAAATGCAAAATTTTGTGGTAATTGTGTTAACAGAACCATAGAAAATACAATTGGAATATTGAAAAGAAGAATCTTTGTATTTTCATAACTAGGTATCCGATTGAGGAGAAGTTCATTTTGTTGAAGATTAATATACTGAATATTCATGCGAAATTTCAAGAGGATCGCATTATCAGAATCAAAGAATTTAATTCGAGTTTTTACATATTAAAGTTTTTCAATAATATCCAGAATATTATTCTGATCGTTCTAAGATTTCACATACATTTATTCAGTATCAATATCAAGTCCTTATAAACTTAATTTTGAGGTAGGTAATAGCCCCATTTTTTCACCGATGAACAAGCGTTCAAAAGCACCTGCTCAGGGTTTCTTAATTTTTTTTTCACATACATTTTCAAGATGACGAATCAGATGAAAAGAAAATATATAAAATTTTAAGAATTCGACCGACAAAAAATGACATTCACCAATTTTTGTCAAATGGCATTCCCCACCATTTGTTGGTTCAGGCCTTACTTTGTTGGCCAAATTTTGTCACAAAACCGTTTCATTCGATGGCGAATTTCTGTTAATCTACAATGATGTTGATGAAAATTTTCCTTTCACATTCCATATAATGCGTGACTTGTCAAATGTAAAACTGCCTTTTGAACAATGAAATGTATATTGCCTGAGATGAAACGAAGGAAAATTTGCATAACTTCATGATTCGAAGCCGTTTGATGTTACGCCAAGGGTTTACATGCTATTCGATGATTATTCCAACAACGCAAGGGTTGAACTCATGGTTATTATGAATTTTCCTTTTTTCATGGATTTTCTTAGCAATCGTTGAGGTTCATGTAATAGCAACACCGGTTCCATTTGTGTCTAGATTCTTACAAGATAATTTTGAATGTTATATACGTTCAGTATGAAAATTGACTGCGTTTTCAACTATTGATCATACAAACAAATTCACAGAGAGATATCAATAATAAAGCAATAAATGAAAATTCAGATATCCTTACATCGCATTTTGCGATGTGACAAGATAACCTTATAAAATATATTCTGAAATAATCAAGAAGAACTAACTTAGATATCGATTGAAATATAATCTGCGAGGATTATGCATTTCTGAAAAAATTTTTAGGTTTTCACTCCCAGTCTCTGAAACAAAAAATTTCTAATTAAAATAAAATGGTCCTTTGCACAAATTTGTCAGGAGCAAATTGGTATTGAAAAAATTGTTGCCTAACAGTAAAACTACAAAAGGAAATAAATGAAATGGATAATGTAACGGTTTGGTATCTATTTCAATTAGACTGCAAACGAAAAACACACAATTTCGAAGATTTTACAAGTTGTGTCTGATATAGACACCGAAACGTTACATTATCTTTTTCATTTATTTCCTTTCTCAGTTTTATTGTTAGGCAAAACATTTCTCGATACCAATTTGCTCCTGACAAATTAATGCAACCATTTTCGCAGGAGAAATTCATCTTAATTAAACATTTTTTCAATTATTTCTGTCAAAAAGACTGGAAGTGAAAACCTAAAAAGTTTTTTCAGAAAGAACTAACTCCACTGAAATAACAGAAATTTGGCTTAACCAAATATATTTTTCAGCCCAAATGAGAAGTTAGGCGATTCAAATGCTGTAAAAAATATTTCTTCAATTTCTTTTCACAATATCATCCTACATTATGGAATAATGAGGGTAATAAGTTGGGCAATTCAAATGCTGTAAAAAATATTTCTTCAATTTCTTTTTACAATATCATCCTACATTATGGAATAATGATCCCTCGACATAACATGAAAACGACTCAAAGTTTATTCATGTGATACATAATGCTGCGAACTCATAAGGAACTTTTTCCTCGAGGTTTTTCCTGAATAGCAATGTGAGTTTTGTTAACAACTCTGCCCTCCTGTTGCCAGCTATTTTCGGTAAATAACCAATTTGTCCCTATGGGAATCCCCTCCATATTCAGAAAGTATTAAACATGCTCTCTGATTGGGAAGGTTCTTAAAATTGGATCTGATCCTCCAGAAAGAGATTTTTTAGAATATCCAGCAAACGAAAGACACAACTGATATTCTGATACATTCTTATTCAGGGTTGAAATGAAGTTTGGACTCGAGTAAATAACTTTTTTAGCGAAAGGGACTATATTTATGAAATTTCCATTTTTCATGGATTTTCCCTCAATCGTTAAAATGAATGTAATAGTAACCACGGTTTTATTTGTGTCTAGATTCTATCAAGATAGTTTTTCAATATTATATCACGTTCAGTATAAAAATTGACTTCGTTATCAACTATTGTTCATACGAACGAACTCACAGAGAGACATCGATAATAAAGCAACAAATTAAAATGCAGATATCCTTATATCGTACTCAATGTGACAAAAATTGACCTTATAAAATATATTCTGGAATTATCAAGAAGAACTAACTATACTGAAATAACGAAGATTTGCCTTAACCAAATATATTTTTCAGCCCGAATGAAAAGTTGGACTATTCAAATGCTGTAAAAAATATTTCATCAACTTCTTTTTACCGTATCATCCTACATTATGGAATAATGATCCCTTAACATAACTTGAAAACGACTCAAAGTATATTCATGTGATACATCATGCTGCGGAACTTTTCAGGAACCTTTTCCTCGAGTTTTTTCCTGAATAGCAATGTGAGTTTTGTTAACAACTCTGCCCTACTGTCGCCAGCTACTTTTGGTAAATAATGAATTTATCCCTATAGGAATCCCTTCCATATTCAAAGAGGAAGTATTAAACTTGCTCTCTGATCGGAAAGGTTCTTAAAATTGGATCTGGTCCTCCAGAAAGTGATTTCCTAGAATATCCAGCAAACGAGAGACACAACTGATATTCTGTTACATTCTTCATCAGGATCGAGATGAAGTTTGAACCTGAGTAAATACCTTTTTCCGTCGATCTCAGAGTAAAAGGAGATTTTGATGTGTACGAACTCGATCGTTAATGACCCATTTCAATGCACAATTATTTTCTATACTTTTTTTAATGTGCAATCCTCATGGCAACCGTTCACAAAGTATACAAAAGCACTTCGAAAAATGTTGAAACTTTACTGGAACATAGATACATAGAAATTTTATTATGTCAAATGTGAGTCTTGTGCAAAATGAAAAAGTATTTCAATCAAGAATTCATCTACAGTTTATATTGAGATTGTCGGAAAAATCTTGTAATCAACTCGGTTATTAATCGAGCTACTAACGGTCTCGAACTATTAATGCGTTCGCTCCGCTTACGCTGGATTGATTTCGAGTTAGTATAAGAAGAAAATTGTGACACTTCATATCCTTAATTAATTATCGGAAAAACTCTTCTCCCTTGAGCAAAACTAGAAAGTCAAGCGAATATTCCACATTCAAATCTTTCCGAAGAATATAACGTTCGCAAAAACAATTATCAAGGAATTCCTCTAACACCAATAGTGGCCCATTACTTCAAAGCTAGCCCGAGGGACGGAAGCGAAACCATTCAACGTTTCCTGTTAGCAGATAAAACCGATCCATTAAAATATCCGTACAGAGCTGGAGGCAGATCGGGATAATCTATAGTTTAAAGAGGCTGTAACACCATTTATGATACGAAATTGAAATCTGCAACAGGATTTTATGGCTGCCACATTCAAGTAAATTGCTTCAGTCGTTCTATGCTCTTTAGAGTTTGAGGAAATTAAGCTGTTCAATAGGACGTTTATGGTCGAATATCGCTCGATATTTTGAACGGTTTTCTGTGTATTTATGTTCTTTATTTATGTGTGACGTTGACGATTATTTCAATTATTTATTGGGAAACCCAAAAAACTTCACACAGCCAATATCTCTACTCTCAGTCGAATAAGAATATTAATTTTTCATTATTTTACGTGAATAAAACCCTTAGCAGCTCAATATCGTAGCGCATTCGCCATTTTGCAATCTGTGGTGAAATACCTACATAAACAGGGTGTCTGTAAACTAATGCGAGGGACTTTAGGTAATGATTACACGATGAAAGTAAGCAGGGGTAGTTTATATAATTTTTTTTTTGAAATCGACCCCCCAGACTTTGGAAAGCGATGAAGAGTTGACAGTTTCTAATTTTTTTTACGGCTTCTTAAAAACACTGAGTCCTAAAACTATACATTATATGAAGCACTAAGTAGATGTTACTCACATAATTTTTTAGATCTCATAAATGTATTATTAGGGCTTGAAAATAACAACAATACATTTCATGAAGTCTCAAGAATTATCGAAATATGCAACTAAAGAAAAAAATTTCACGAAAACAGATCGGTCATTGATGATTAATTTTGAAAGTCGTGAAAATAACAATTTTTCCTAGAGTAGGATGAGTTTTTTTGCTAGTTTCAACTTTGAAAAACTATTTCTAGAATGCTATTGGAAACAGCAAATAGTATGAGAAAAAATAATGGAAAACGAAAATTTTTTCCATGAATCATGAAAAATATCACTTCGATAATTAATTAATGGACAAGTTTTTCTGATTTCAATAAAGTAGAGAAGGTATAATGGATCATATCGATAAAGAAGGCTCTTTCTACTACTAGAGTATCAATGCGATCTACATACTTGCAATATTAATAATTAATCTAGACATTTCTGATTCGTTCACTGGAACTACTTGTGCAGATGTGAAATTCTTCGGTTTTTATTTTTCATTTACTTTGGAGTGAGGAATTTTTTGTTCTCATTTTCTTCAGTACGTGGGGGACTGATTCTAGTTAAATTCACGTCAAGAACTGTTCAAGTATAGATTTTCAGTTCTTATTTGAGCCTACTCATTCTGAACAAACAATCCCATGATATTATCTTTATGATTGGATGGGAATCGAAAGTACTTATGATTTTATATGCAGAGTTCCACCATCTAGATTGTATCAATGTTCTCTCGAATGTGGATCACATCTACTGAATTTACTATAGACCATTATATCTTGTGAAAATTAATTGATTATATGGAATTTTTTTATAACCTAATTTATTCGATAAAAGGTCTACACATATACGATACGTTTCGGGTCGGGCCCTTTTTCAATCTAAAACAATATCAAAAACACAGTTACACATACAATTTTATTTTCTAAGATAGAGACCTGTTACCTTTGTTAATTTCAGTAATTTTTATTTCGTCTGCCTCTGTCACACGTGTCCTCATTTTATAATATTAGTGGTGCTGAGTCATCGAATTTTCATATCAGTGCTTCTGTCACTCTTCTTCCTCTTTTTCTGTTGTTGTTCTCTGCTGTCTTTCTTATAAGTGTTGAATATATTTTGTTTAGACCATTTATATCTGTTCTGTCGTTTATAGAGTTGGGATTTCTTTTTATGCAAATCATTTCTAAAAATTCTCTGGTTTTTTTATTTTTTTCCTATCTAATATCCTTGTATCTTCGAAGTTAAAAGTATGGCCGTTTTCTACTATGTGTTTGTATAGGGCTGTTTGAGTTTTTGAATATTTGTGTCCCTTCATCCTGTCGTTTAATTTTTGCTCTGTTTGTCCTATGTACACTCCGTTACATTGGTTGCATGGGATCTCATAGACAATATGTGATTTTTGATTTTTTGGGACTTTTGCTTTTAATTTTGTAAATAACTGTTTATTTGTATGAATGGTTTGTGTGCAATCTTTATATTAGGGTATGGTTTCATTATGTTTTCTATTTTCTCAGACAGTGTTGGGATGTATGGAAGGGGTATGTAAACTATTGGGTCGGTTTTTGGATTTTGGAAACTCAGTGAGTTGTAAAATTTATAGGTGCGTTGTTTTATTGTTTTTTTTATCATTTTTGGGGGTAGTTGTTTGTGGTAAGTAGGGAGGTGATCGAATTTAGTATTTCCGGTCTATAGCGTGGTGAGGTTAATTTTATTGCTCGATCTATATAATTGGTTACTATTGCTTTTTTTGTTTGGTGTTATGAGCTGAGTTATAATCAAGTATCCGGTCTGAGTTAATGGATTTTCTCAGCATTTTAGTTTCTATTTTATTATTTTCTCTAACGATGGTCATATCCAGAAAGTTGATTTCATTGTTTAGTTCTGTTTCTAGAGTAAATTTCAGTTTATTGTTAAAATTGTTCAAATCTTCCATTATTTTCTCAATTTCATCTTCAGTGGTTATTATAAAACAATCATCTACATACCTCTTGAATATTGTTATTCTATATGATGAGTTTAGCAAAACTTTTTCTTCAAGATATTCCAGCACTAATTGGGCCACCGCACCAGCAACCGGACTACCCATAGCTACGCCGTCTATTTGTTGGTAAAATTCGTCTTCGTATTGAAAATAGCAAGTACCCAATGTCAGTTGCACTGCTTCTATGAACTCTGTTTTTGGTAGATCTGTAAATTCTTCTATGAGGTGCCATTTTTCCTCTAGTATATGTGGCACCAGTTGCGTGGGGATATTTGTATATAAGGAAACAGCAT
Source organism: Propylea japonica (assembly GCA_013421045.1). Taxonomy (NCBI): domain Eukaryota; kingdom Metazoa; phylum Arthropoda; class Insecta; order Coleoptera; family Coccinellidae; genus Propylea; species Propylea japonica. The sequence goes on along the minus strand of CM024242.1, from coordinate 80,530,616 downwards.
CTATAGAAAACAATTTTTGATCATCCGGAACGTATAGTGTATCCAATTCCTGTTTTAGTTCAAAAGAATTTTTGTGTAAAATGGATTTCTGTTTACAATATTTGAGAGAACTGATGCTAAATATTTGGACAGATTATAAAGTGGTGTTTGTGTGTGAGAGATGATAGGTCTGAGTGGAATGTTTGGCTTGTGGAGCTTTGGCATTATATCAGTAACGATTTTTCCGATTCATTTTTTGCTCTTTTCTTTCTTTCTAATTTTGCAGGAGTCTTAAATACTTACTGTTCACATATTGTAATGACTTCCGATTCATTCAATTTTTTTCCAGATAACCTTTCAACACATATGGTATCACATTGGTTATAGTTGTTTTTGTAGGTTGTGATTCTTTACTATTGTTTCCAATTGCTTTGGTCTTTCTTAAAATACTTTGAGATAGTTTATTACGCTGAGTTTCAAGACATTATCAATGTTTCTCAGAAGAAATATCCACTGAGGTTTTAAGTTTATTATATAATTATAGCAGATTTTTCCTGTATATTCTTGAGCTCTCTTTCTTGATTTTGCTCTTATTATTAGAAAAGGATTTGTATTTATTTATTTGACATTTCACATCCAACAAGCATCGTTGAAAGAAGAAGAAAAAAAATTCAAACAATTGTTTTTAAGACTCAACGAAAAAAAATTTATCAACTAAAGGTAAATCCTACAAGACAAAAAATTTTACTCTAAAAAAAATTATTCTGCAATGTTGGTTAGCATGAATTCAATGGAAGAAGCAGGTACATAAAATCGACTTGACTTTGTTATGCTAGATCTGCTTAAGCGTTAAAATATCTTGACCATTAGTCGCTATAATTAACCTAGTGGATTGAACAACTATTGAAGGAAAGGTCGCACCTGAAATTTCTATTCTCTTTTTCAAACTTACAAAATTGATTTCAACTATTGAATATTGAGTTTTTTTAATCTACCAGCACAAAGAATTCTTTCTGGATGTGATAATATTAATAATAATAACGTTGATCAATTTTTTAGACACACACACAATGGTGTATAAGACAAATCAGTATAGAGAAAAAGAAACCAAAAAACTAGACAAATCTAAACTAAATTAGTATCACTGAAAAATTCCGCAACACCATAATAAGCCTTATCCACTAACAAAGATCTCAACCTAGACCTGACCATAGAAAAACTAAGCAGTCTCATTGCAACAGGTAGATGATTGTACATTCTAATACCTTCAAAATGTGGGGAGGATTCATACTTCTGTACTGAGGCATAAACAATGTTGATACATTTCTTGTTGCATACTTGAAGTCACCAGAAAGCTTGGGAATATCGTTAATATTTTCTAATATATAAACTAGACATTTGTATATGTAGCAACACGTCATAGGAATATCTTGTTCTTTACTTATATTGGTACACACGATGTCTGAGGATTTAATCCGAAAATAAGGCGAATAGCCCGTTTCTGAGCTATCAATATTCGAGAGATATTTACAGAATCGCCCCAAATTTGTGGGTTTTAGTTCAAATATGGGTGAAAAATCTATGGTAGATGGTGATCAAGGACTCAGTGGGCAAATAATCTCTTATATCGATTGAAATATATTCTGGGAGGATTCTGCATTTCTTAGAAACCTTATAGGTTTTCACTCCCAGTCTCTGAAACATAAATAATTAAAAAATGTTTGATTAAGGTGAAGTGCTCCTGCGAAAATCTTTGCACTTATTAGTGAGGAGCAAATTGGTCTTGAAAAAAATTGTTGCCTAACAGTAAAACTGAGAAATGAAACAAATTAAAAGGATATTGTAACGTTTCGGTGGCTATATCAGACACCTTCTTCAGACAAACTCTAGAATCTTCAGAATTGTGTATTTTCTCATTTATAATCTGATTGTTATGATAGTTGTCAATCTATAGAGATGTTGATTATTTGATTTGAAATTCCTGATGTCATGTCACTTCCTTCCCAATAAATCCATCCAAATACGATCTATTCCAACAGAACAATTGGCCAAATTATTTACTTCATCTAACAAAATACATGTAGATTCCTTAATTTTCCTTTTATAATTATCAGGTTCCGTCATGAGGATCTTTGTGTGGTTCCAGTTCATCATATGATCTCCGCTATTTGAACATATATGATCAGCAATTTGTGATCTTGTGATTGTGATTTTGATGTTATTCTCATGTTCCCGTTTTCTTATTTCTAAAGGTCTTGATGTCTCTCCTGTATAAGATTTTACACATATACAGGGAATATTGTAAACAACATTTTTTTGATTTTTGTGTCTCATTCATTGGTTTTGTTCTAGTTAGAATGGATCTCAAATCATTTTGTGTTTTGAAAACAGTTCTTATGTTGAATTTGGAACCAATTCTTCTTATTTTCTCTGATAGGCCAGGAATATAAGGAATGACGTTCAACAAATTTGGTTGTTCTTGACGGTTTTCTGTTCGTGCCTGATATCATTAGAATTTCGATTAGATATTTTTCGTTCTAAATTTGAAATTGTTCTTTCTATAAAATTTGGTGGGTATTGATTATCTAGTAGGAACTCTTTAATGAAAGAAATTTCATTATTTCTAATTTCAGGTGTAGATGAAATTAAAAAGGCTCTATCATAAAGTGTTTTTATAATACCTGTTTTTACATTTAATTGATGATTGGAATAAAAATTTAGGTATCTATTAGTGTGTGTTTGTTTCCGAAATACACTTGTTTCATAATGATCTATAAATTTTCTTATTAGAACATCTAGAAAAGAAATTTGAAATTTTTTTCAGAGACTGGGAGTGAAAACCTATAAAGTTTATAAGAAAAAAAAATAATCTCTTAATCTACTTGAAGCGTAGTAGGACGTGTTTAACTTTTTGCATAGATATTCTAAATGATCGCACTGTCTAAGTTGTTCATCACAACTAATCCCAGGAATTTTATAGATGTTTTAGATGTTCATACGTTAATAAGATTTTTCGAATTTCATCAGAATTAATTCCTAGAATACATGATGTTCAAATAGCTAAATAGACTAGGTGAACCCAACTCCATGCTTGAAGGAATGAGAAGGTGCGTTCCAACTTTGATCAAAACAAGTTCATTACCGTGAATAGCGTCGTCAAACTTCCCAAATTCACCACAGACTAACGAATCTTCTCAACCAATTCGCTTGTTTGGGACGTAACGTACGAATTCTGCCCGAAATGTGGAAATTGTTTGTAATGAAACGCAGGAAACAAGAGGAAACCTGAAGTTAACACCTGCGAATGAGCTCTGGTGAAATGTGAACATGTGACTTTGTTTTGAACATTTCAGCTCTGACAAACGCATGCATGTTGAGGTCAACTGATTGAAAGGAGACTTGTTAATGGCAGTAAAAGAAAAATATATTCGAAGTTTTCCTCGTTTCCGTGAATTAAAAATTTAAAAGGTAATAGCTATAAATTTAGAGCATTCGCCATTTTGCGATCCGTGGCGAAATATGTCTCGAGATACTGAATACAGACAATAAACAAAAATCATTTATGAACATTTCATGAAAGTTATTAATGAAGAGAACTATGAGGGTGCAATATGAAATTAGATAAATTAGATAAAACTGATCTATTTAAATATCCGCGTACAGAGCTGGAGGCAGATAGGGATAATCTTCCGTTTAAAGATGCTGTAACACCATTCATGATACGAAACTGAAATCTGAACAAGATTCTATAGCTGCCACATTCAAGTAGATAGCTTCAGTCGTTCTATGCTCTTTAGAGTTGAAGGAAGTTAAGCAGTTCAATGGGACGTTTATGGTCGAATATTGCTCGATATTTGAACGGTTTTCTGTATATTTATGTTCTTTATTTATGTGTGACGTAGACGATTATTGTAATTATTACAAGGAAACCCAAAAAAGTTCCACACAGCCAATATCTCTACTCTCAGTTGAACAAGAATATTAATATTCCATTATTTTACTTGAATAAAACGTTCATAAAAAGGAGGTCAATATCGTAGCGCATTCGCCATTTTGTATTATGTGGCGAAAATAACCACATAAATAGGGTGGCTGTAAAGTAAACTAACGCGAGGGACTTTAGGAGATGATTCCACGATGAAAATAAGCAGGGGTAGTTTATATAATTTTTTTCGAAATGGAAGGCGATGAAGAGTTGACGGTTTTTAATTTTTTTACGGCTTCTTAAAGACACTGAGTCATAAAACTATACATAATATGAAGCACTGAGTAGATGTTACTCACACAATTTTTTAGATCTCATAAATTTATTATAAGAGCTTGAAAATAACAACAATACATTTTATGAAGTCGCAAGAATTGTCGAAATATGCCACTAAAGAAAAAAATTCACGAAAACAGATCGGTCATTGATGATAAATTTTTGAAAGTCGTGAAAATAACAATTTTTCCTAGAGTAGGATAAGTTTTTTGCTAGTTTCAACTTTGAAAAACTATTTCTAGAATGCTATTGGAAACAGCAAATAGTATGGGAAAAAATAATGGAAATAGCGAAAACTTTTTTCATGAATCATGAAAAATATCACTTCGATAATTAATGGACAAGTTTTCTGGTTCCAATAACATGCACTGAAGTAGAGAAGGTATAATGGATCATATCGATGAAAAAGGCTCTTTCTACCACTAGAGTATCAATGCGATCTACATACTTGCAAAATTAATAATTAATCTAGATATTTCTGATTCGTTCACTGGAACTACTTGTGCAGATGTGAGATTCTCCGGTTTTTCATTTTTCATTTTTTTTAAATAAGAAATTTTTTGTTATCATTTTTCTTCAGTACGTGGGCGACTGATTCTAGTTAAATTCACGTCAAGTACTGTCCAAGTATGGATTTTCAATTCTTATTTGAGCCCACTCATTCTGAACAAACAATCCCATGATATTATCTTTATAATTGGATGGGAATCGAAAGTACTTATGATTTTATATGCAGAGTTCCACCATCTAGATTGTCAATCAATGATCTCTGGAATGTGGATCAAATCTACTGAATTTATTATAGCCCATTATATCAGTAACGATTTTCCGGACATTTTGATCTCTAGTTCCTTCCTGATTTTGCTGGAGTCTTAAGTACCCTTCAAACATTGTAATAATTTCCGATACATTCAATTTTTTTTTCAGATGACCCTTCAACACATATGATATCACATTGGTTATAGTTGTTGTTTTAGGTTGTGATTATTTATATCTACAGAGTTTTCTAGTTTATTATATTTTTAATCAGAGCAGATTTTTCCTGTATATTTTTGAGCACTCCTTCTTGATTTTGCTCTTATTATTAGACACGGATTTCTATTGATTCATTTGTTATTTCACATCCAACAAGCTTTGTTAACTGACAGTTGAGAAAGGTAAACAAGAACATAAATGATATATCAATAACAATAATCCAATCATCAGATACGAGTTACAGAAAAAGCAAAAAAATTATAGGTACAGTTATTTATAAGACTCAACGAAAAAGAATCAACTAAAGGTAAACCCTACAAGACAGAAAATTTTACTCTGAAAGTAAAATTTATTCTGGAATGTTATTCAGTATAAATTCAATGGAGGAAGCAGATACATCAAATCGACTCGATGGTAGCTCCGCTCACGCGTTAAAATATCTTGACCATTAGTCGCTGTTATTTATAACAGCGATCAAATAACTATTAAAGGAAAGTTCGCATCTCGAATTTCTATTCTCTTTCTCCAACTTTCACAATTTGAACTCAACTATTGAATATCAAGTTTTTTAATCTACCAGCACAAAAAATCTTCTGTACCTATCAACATTTATCTGCCTTCTGTATGTGATGTTCATACGTTACTAACATTTTTCGAATTTCATCAGAATTAATTCCTAGAACTCATGATGTTCAAACATCGAAATAGACTAGGTGAACCCAACTCCACGCTTGAAGGAATGAGAAGGTGCGTTCCAACTTTGATCAAAACAAGTTCATTACCGTGAATAGCGTCGTCAAACTTCCCAAATTCACCACAGACTAACGAATCTTCTCAACCAATTCGCTTGTTTGGGACGTTAACGTACGAATTCCGCCCGAAATGTGGAAATTGTTTTGTAATGAAACGCAGGAAACAAGAGGAAACCTGAAGTTAACACCTGCGAATGAGCTCTGGTGAAATGTGAACATGTGACTTTGTTTTGAACATTTCATGCTCTGACAAACGCATGCATGTTGAGGTGAACTGATTGAAAGGAGACTTGTAATGGCTGAATTTCTCATCATTTCACGTCAATTGAAAAATCTATTATATTATTATAAAGATAAAAGCTATAAATTTTGCGCATTCGCCATTTTGCGATTCGTGGTGAAATATATCTGATGTCTCGAGATACTGAAAATAGACACTAAACAAAAATCAATTATTATAAAGATAAAAGCTAAATTTGCGCATTCGCCATTTTGCGATTCGTGGTGAAATATATCTGATGTCTCGAGAGACTGAAAATAGACACTAAACAAAAATCAATTCATAAATAGTAACAGATATTAATTGTTTGTAAACAATCACCAATCGACCAGGGTCCTTCAGTTTTTTCCTAATCAAAATGATATGTAAATGTAAAAAAAGTGTCCGATAAAACGAAGTGGAGATGCCACAATTCATAACTATTATTTTTAGGGATTGAATATGCGTGATAAAAACACAGCTTCAACACTTTCTTACTGGGAAATCATTCGATGGAAGAGAACTATGAGGGTGCAATATGAAATTAGATAAATCTGATCTACTTAAATATCCGTACAGAGCTGGAGGCAGAAAGGGATAATCTTTCTTTTAAAGAGGCTGTAACACCATTTATGATACGAAACTGAAATCTGAACAAGATTCTTTGGCTGCCACATTCAAGTAAATTGCTTCAGTCGTTCAATGCTCTTTAGAGTTGGAGGAAATTAAGCTGTTCAATGGGACGTTTATGGCCGAATATTTCTCGATAATTTGAACGATGTTCTGTGTGTTGTAATCATATACAGAGAAAACCAAAAAATTCCACAAGTCTATATATCTGCTCTCTTCAACAAAAATATAAATTTCTCATCATTTTACTTGAACAAAACCCTCATAAATAGCAGCTAAAAATCATATCGCATTCGCCATTTTGCTATCTGTGGTGAAATGCCTACATATACAAGAGCTCTGTAAACTAATGCGAGAGACTTCAGGAGATGATTCCTCAATGGAAATGAGCAGGGGTATTTGATATAATTTTTTTCGAATCAACCTCTCTTCAAAGATACAGCCTTTTGAATGCGATGACTAGTTGACAGTTTTTAATTTTTTTACGGCTCCTTAAAAACACTGAGTCATAAAAATATACATAATAGGAAGCACTTAGTAGATGTTACTCACACAGTTTTTTCTTATTTCATAACTTCATTATTAGGGGTGAAAATAACAATCCCCTGTGATTTAATTGGAAAATTGTTTCGTGATGATGAAACGCAGGAAACAGGACCTGAAATTAACACCTGCGAATGAGATCTGGTGAAATGTGAACATGTGACTTTGTTTTGAACATTTCATGCTCTAACAAACGCATGCATGTTGTGGTCAACTGATTGGAAGAAGACTTGTTAATGGCATTTAGGGAATCGGATTGTCATGAACATTAAAAGATCGTTCCTGATTATTTTTTGTCTACACACGCGAATAGGAGAGTTAATAATATGTCAGTCGCAGTAGGGATGGAAAAAACGTGTTAGGAAAAATGATCTGATTGTACACTGCGCAAAAAAATTAACGCACATTATGAAAATCTCAATTTTAATGGAGGTTAAATCTACATTGCCTTTATAACTTATTTTTTATTATATTTATATTATTTAATTTTATTCGAGAAGGTTTTGAATGAAACAAGACACTTTATATGGAAGGAAAATTCAGGATTTCACCGAATCTTATGTGGAAGAGAAAAAAAACAATTTCAAAATACTGGATTGCTGATAAGTGATTTAATACTTGCTATTTCCACCCCTTGCGTTAATTACAGCTCGGCAACGAAGGTTCATACTCAAAATGAGTGATCTTAAAACGTTCTGATATAATCCTTTCCAGATTTCTCTGAGTTGGATTCCTAAGTCATTAAGGGTAGCTAGATGATTTTCTGAATTCTCAGCCTTCTATTGAGGTTGTCCCAAACCTGCTCAATCGGATTGAGATCTGGACTTCTAGCTGGCCATTCCATCCGGGAGACTTCATCCTCTTCAAGGTACTCCTGACGATGCGCGCCGATGGGTTCTGTCATTATCGTCCATAAAAATGAAATTTTCACCAATGTATGGGGCAACTGGCACTACATGCTCTTCAAGAATGTTTCTTATATACTACCTAACAGCATTCATAGCTCCAGTATCAACGACCACTAGGTCTGTGCGAGCAGTCAAAGATATTCCACCCCATACCATAATCGATCCTTCTCCGAAACCAGTAGTATTCAGGAAATTGCACTGAGCATATATTTCATGTGGACGTCTGTATACAAGGGAACGTCAATCACAATGTTAGAGGCAGAATCTAGACTCATCTGTGAAGAGAACTCTTTCCCAATCAGCCTCTTCCCAATGGATATGCTCTCTCGCAAAATCCAAACGCGCTCTTCGATGGGCTGGTATAAGAGATTTGTAATGGCTTCTACAAAATCTTGAGAAAAGGCCGAAGCAATTGGATACACTAGTACTTTTCATAATTAAAACAAATAAATGTAAAAAAGTGTCCCAATAAAACGAAGTGGAGATGCCACAATTCATAACTATTATTTTTAGGGATTGAATCTGCGTAATATGATAAAAAACAACTGCAACACTTTCTTTACTGGGAAATCATTCGATGGAGGAGAACTATGAGGGTGCAATATGAAATCAGATAAATTAGATAAAAACTGATCTATTAAAATATCCGTACAGAGCTGGAGGCAGATAGGGATAATCTTTCGTTTAAAGAGGCTGTATCACCATTTATGATACGAACGGTAATCTTAACAAGATTCTATGGCTGCCACATTCAAGTAAATTGCTTCAGTCGTTCTATGCTCTTTAGAGTTGAAGGAAATTAAGCTGTTCAATGGGACGTTTATGGTCGAATATATCTCGATAATATGAACTAATAATATGTTCTGTGTATTTACGTGACAATTATTGTAATCATATACAGGGAAAGCCAGAAAGTTCCACACAGTCTATATATCTGCTCTCAGTTCAACAAAATTATAAATTTTCCATCATTTTACGTGAATAAAACCATCATAAAAAGCTGAAAATCGTAGCGCATTCGCCATTTTGCTATCTGTGGTGAAATACCTACATAAACAGGGGGTCTGTAAACTAATGCTAGGGACTTCAGGAGATGATTCCTCAATGAAAATAAGCAGGGGTAGTGGATATAATTTTTTTTAAAATCCACCCTTCTTCAAAGATACAGCCTTTTGAATGCGATGACTGGTTGACAGTTTTCAATTTTTTTACGGCTCCTTAAAAACACTGAGTCATAAAAATATACATAATAGGAAGCACTTAGTAGATGTTACTCACACAGTTTTTTTTATTTATAACTTCATTATTGGGGGTTGAAAATAACAATCTCCCTGTGATTTTAATTGAAAAATTGTTTTGTGATGAAACGCAGGAAACAGAGACCTGAAATTTACACCTGCGAATGAGATCTGGTGAAATGTGAACATGTGACTTTGTTTTGAACATTTCATGCTCTGACAAACGCATGCATGTTGTGGTCAACTGATTGGAAGAAGACTTGTTAATGGCATTTAGGGAATCGGATTGTCATGAACATTAAAAGATCGTTCCTGATTATTTTTTGTCTACACACGCGAATAGGAGAGTTAATAATATGTCAGTCGCAGTAGGGATGGAAAAAACGTGTTAGGAAAAATGATCTGATTGTATTTATGTGAGTTACGTAAGTTATTAACTTGGTATCTCCGCAAACATTAATTTTCCAGGGAGTATTGGGGAGAGAATATATTCTTGAATAAATTCAACAAGTGTTTTATTAATGTTGACATAAAAGTCTTTATAATGCATCGTTTCTTGAATTACTACCAATATCCTCTTGAAGAAGATGAAATTGAATAAATCGGAAATAGCTATCCTGAAAAATTTTGAGAAAGGGCCAAACAATTGGATACAATAGTACAAAATCACCAAACAAGCACAAACAAAAACTAATGTGATACCATTTGTGTGATAAAGGATTACCTGAAAAGATTAAATAAATTCGAAATTCAAGCAATATACTTATGGAAAGAAACTAGAGAGACTAAGATGTACCAGAAAAAATCGTTACTGATATGAGAGTAAAAATTCAGTAGCTGATGTGATCTACATTCTAGAGAACATTGATATAATCTACATCGTGAAACTCTGCATATAGAATCATGTGTATTTTCGTTTTCTATCTAATTATGAAGATAAGATCATGGAATCGATTGTTGGGAATAAGAGAGCACAAATACAGAGGAGTATATGTCGAACAAAAAATCTATAATGAAACCGTATTTGACGAACTGAATTTAACTAGAATCAGTCGCCCACGCATCGAAGGAAATAATGACAAGAAATTCCTTATTCGAAAGTAAATGTGGAATAATATTTCCAGGGGATTTCTCACAACTGCACCTGGATAGGAAAAGATGTCGTGGTTCATAATATAGACGCCTATATGATAACCTATTCTAGTTTACGAATTGAAAATTCATAGATTAGTTCTGTAGATCGCATTGATATTAGAAGTTTGGAGTAATTGTAATTGAGTTTTATCCTTTTATTGAAACTCAGCCACTGAAAGTTATCGAAGATAGATAGAATTAATGCTTCAAGTCCAACGGTGATCAACAAATTCTTATATACACATGCTTATGTAAAGTGTGGTCTCAGTGTTCAGCCTAAATCATCATGAAAACTTTTCAGCACTGAAATGAAGATTTTTTCTCTACATCAATATTTCATTCCTATAAGAGAAATACCAATTAATGAAGCAGTTGTGGGGAAGTAATGTAAAGTATTATGTTGTGAGAATTGAAATGCGACTTCAATATGTTTCGTTCAGGATTGCAAACTATTTTTGTATTGATTTAATACATTATTGAAATATTTACAGTACCCACCTACTTAAAATCTCATCGACCTGATGTGATGTTATTCGGCATTTCTAACCATTTTGTTGGATTCAATAGGGTGATAAAACATATCCACAATTGATTTTAAAAATACACTCCTGTAATTGGTTTTTGAATAATACATCTTTGTCCTATACATAACTGGCAATATCAACTGATATGTGTACCATTTGTGAGTATATTGCATCATCACTCAATAAATAGTCTTCATTTCCTAAATATCGCTCAATAACTTTTTTATACCACCTGATTCCATAATTATTGCTATTTCTCAAGATATCTAAAATATGGTGGAACTTCCCTAGAACGAAATCCGCAAAAAAATTTCGTTATACGGAAGTTTTTATTGCAGTGTCAAGTATCGAAGCAAGCAATTGAATTTTGATAGTGAATTCATATACATACTTAAAGGCATTTTATGTAGGTACGTATACAATACATATTATTCACGGTTATTCGGGCAAATAATTCGTAATTTTCGTCTGAGCGGTACAATTCAAAAAAACATTTTATTCTCATATGAAAACTTCGCATTTTTTCAAAGATTCAAAAATATTTTTCGGAACCCCGTCAATATACCGGAAAAAGAGACGACAAGGCTTGAAGTACGTCTTCACGATTGGTTTTTCGGTCGGTTGCCCCTCCAAATCAACGCTGTCGGCATCATCGCTGCTATCGTAGTGATCTCGAACACCGCATTTGACACCGTTTAACATGTCTTTTCAGGTGGAAGTGAATTTGTTACAATATTTAAATCGACGTTAGAGAAATCATTTAAAGAAACCGCCATTATCAACATTTTCAGCTGAATCTAACGTTTCGAAAGATCTCTCCGCCCGCTGTAATGGTTTAGTTTTACTTCGTTTTAGAGGGTGTTTTCAACATTAAATTTGGATTCAAGGTACAATGTTTTGAAAGAAATTCACTGTAACTCGAATTTCATATACAACGTGAAGTTCTCATATTACTAAATATTGGAAACACAAAACTTTGGCTGTGATTCAGCATTGGTTTCAATGTCAAAAGGGTCATATGCAGTACAGTGGCTATCAAAGTCAACTTTATTGGAGTATAGCATCAGTGCATCAAACATCTCATCGGCTAGCACCTGACTGGATCCTTTGATGATATTTATCCGAACATCAAAGAAGGATATTTAATCTAGAATTCCTCCTGCAGACCAGAGCAGTTAATAATCCTGATGAGCTGTGCATATTTCGAAACTGAAATGCATATGTTTGTGGACTCCTTGTTTATTGACATAGCTGAGCTTGAAGCATGAGTAGATATATCTGGTGATATTTGTTCAATAGGAGGATTTCAACTCTTAGGGTGCAATCAATCAACAATATTCATTAAGTACGTACTGTGTAGTTTGTGAATCGCCTGGGAAATATCCTGATGTTACCTCATTTATCTAATCTGTCTCTACCTAACTTATGAATGATGTATTCTGATAGAGATCATGATGTTGTTCGAACATAGTGCAGTGGGGGCTCGTGAGCTTTCTATCAGAGGAGGCCCGAGACCACGCAACCAACAAAATTTATTTCGAACTGGGCTTCCTGTCAGTACCTGGCATTTATTATTGCATTATACGCAGAACGAACGATTATGAGCAGAATTAATAATTAAAGTTGGCATGGCTGGTCGAGGTGTCTTAATTACTTTGGTTATAAATATGCTTCTTGCTGAAATATTTAAATCTTACTACAAATTTTTTCGAGAAATGACACATAACCACAAACCGCACGCTGAGAAGATTTTATACTACTGAGACGTTAATAAAAACGGAAGGAATCAAACCAACAGCTGATCTCCATCCACGATAGCCGGGGTTGATTCGGGCCGATCGGACGTTCAGTTTCGGCTAAGCTTGTTCGCCTACAAGCGAAAATAAAGCCGCGGAGCCGGTCCTCCGACACGTGATCTACAGCTCAAATTTTGAGTGGTTTCGGATCCGTTCATTTGGAGAACTTTGAAATGTTACATTCTAACGAATCTCGACTAGTGCAGGCCAGCCTCCTTCGCTAAGCGGTTTGCCTGCTATCCGTTATGCTGTATTGTGTGCTGTGGAAAATGTACGAATGTTTTAGATAGCTGAGTAATGAACATACACACATCAAAACACATCTGTTCAAATGAATTTGATGGAAAAATGAGACGCCAATGCTTTTATTCGAATTTGAAATTATGTTCGAAATCAATATATAATTCGCATTAAGAATCGAGTTTCAAGTTACTAATAGTATAAAGTGATCATCACAATCTCGAAAACTGAATTGTTTCTAGATTTTAGACAGATATGTTTATGCAACTATCTTCGCCTCAGTATCACCGTTTTGATCTGTTTTTTTATTTCACTTTTTTGATAGCTCGTTCCACTCAAAAGTGTGCTTTATCGTTTTGCCTAAATTTCTGTAGTTTTCAGCCGAAAATGGTCTCAAACGATAGGGTTCGAATCCCGATGACGTGTTCTATAAAATATGGCCATTCAAAATTTCTGTTCCTCAAGATCCCGAACAAAACGAAACAAATCAAAATGGAATTTTGCGGCTACATGCAAGATGCTCAAAATAAGCCCCATGCAAAATTTTGTAGCCATGGTGTAAACAGAACCAAAGAAAATTCAAAAGGAAAATTGAAAAGAGGAAACTTCATATTTCCATAAAGAGATATCCGATTCAAGTGAAATGCATTTTGTGTATGATGATTATTATTACAAATGTTCAGTTCAAGATGTTCGCATCCTCAGAACCATAGAATTAACTTTTTTAAATTTCAAGTTTTATATAATAATTTTCAAATAATTTTCTAGAATATTATATCGGTCGTGCTGAGATTTTGTATTTATATATTCAGTATCAATCTCAAGTTCTATACGAAATTTTGAGGTAATAGCCTCATAGCTCAACCAATGAACGAGCGCTCAAAAGCACCTGCTCAGGGCTTTCTAAAGCTTTTTGATATATCATTCAAACCCAAAGTTCGCCAGTTCATTTTTTACCTGAATAATCGAGAACACCAACTAAACACACCACTCAATAATGTTTAACCTTAGTTTTTGCTCAATATTATTCAAAAGCAGAGATTAATGGAACCTTCAATTCTCATAATTCCATAATCCAATTGAAATTTATTCTTTAATAAAGCCAAAACCACTTCCTCTGGTATCTAACACAATAAACATATTGAATGAAGCGGAAATTTCATAAACAAATTGTTCATAAGGGTATTTGAAAACAAATCATCCTCTACCCCCTCTCACAAACAACAACCCAATCAATTTCAAATATAATAGGCTTCCACAATAACGTAACCCTTCTTCGCTATTGTTGCCTCAAGCAGAGATCCTGTACCAAAATTGAGCATATAAATAAACCCCTATTAATTTACCCCGACTGTAGAGGTTCGACTTTTCACGTTCAACAGAGCCCTCATTAGAGATACCACAAATAAGGGTTGGACTCGGTTTGCGATATCCTACCCTGGACCGGAAATCTGATTGATTTTAGCGCCTTCACTGTTTCACTGTCATATACTTGATGTTCCAGCAAAGATTAAGAAACGGAGTGACTACGATTATGTTAGCGACATCTATGTGTCAGGATTAAGTACTTAAATTTTGGAGAATGGCTAAAATCAAGATTGTAGAGGCCATTTCCAGCAAAACAAGGACATTTGAAAACATTTCCATGTGGGTAACCTCTTCGAGGCTTTATTTTAGTTCTGTTTCGTATTTTGTTTGTGTTTATCGATTTTGTGTTAATCTTTTGAAATTCAAAATTGTTTACGGAGCAAATTGTATGGTGATGAACTGCAAAGTAATAAGAAGGCCAGGTCTGAACCTGAGAAAATGGAAATGTAGATATTGAAACTCGTATTATGTATCTCTGTTTCTCATTGCTTTTTAATTTCAGTACTCTAAAATGGATAAAGTTTTCTAGGCGAAGAGATATTGATCACAGCAGCTTTTATAGAAAGTGCGATGAGCATTTTTCTACAGATCAAATTGTTTTTCATTTTAAATTGTTCTGATTATTCGGTAACTGATATGTAAGAAAATTGATGATTTTTTGATATGAAAAATAACATACTGATCACGAAGCGAAGCACTAGATTTGTTTCAATGATCAGGATGTTTTTTCTAGGCTCGACGTCTGAATTAAATGTAATGCGTAGGAATAATTTAATTCGAGTTTGTCGCCCATTACAACAGTTTTCTGTATTGAAAATTGTAATATTTCTGTTACATTTCAGACCTGGTGTTACGTACAATTCTGATATTACTAAAATTAGTCAAAAGTGTTAAAATTTTCTTCTCAACATTACTGACTGATGATCTGAGTCTGACATCATTGAATTAAATATCAAGGAAATGAATTAAGGGATCAGATATACAAAGGAAAATTTTGTTCATCTTTTGAAATTGTACTCGTTTTTTTAAGAAGAACTGAAACGAAATGAATATCACTTCTTCATAAACTGACATCAATAGAAAATTCAATTGGAATATTGAAAGAAGAATCTCGATATTTCCATAACAAGATGTTCCATTCGAATGAAATGGATTTTGTGTATGAAGATTACTATAACGAATGTTCATGCAAAATTTCAAGAGGATTGCATCCTCAGAAACATAGAATAAATTTTTTTTATTGTCAAATCTTTACATATTTGAGTTTTCGAATAATATCCAGGATATTATTCCGGTCGTGCTGAGATTTTGCTTTTATATAATTAGTAGGTATCAATCCCAAGCACTATTCAAAATTTTGAGGTAATAGCCCCATTGTTCCTTCAATGAACGAGCGTTTGAAAGCTCCAAAGCTCAGAACTTTCTCAATTTTTTTGATCTGTGAGAACTATGAAATAGACACCTCTCTTCACACTAATTTTCTGTAACATTGACCAAATGGCATTCGGTGTGGAGCTAAATAATGTAGCTGACAAAAAAGGTCTTCACTACCCATCACAGGTCAGTCATATTGAGATTACGAAATGTTACAATTCACAAATTTGGTGTGTTACAATTTATGAAAGGTCAAGGACAACGTTTTCTGATGTAATAAACAATAACTCGCTGGTTTATGTGATTTTCCTCAGATGGGTTATAACGTTATAAAGGGAACGTATTGCTGTCGGCAGTTCCAATCGCCCAAGGCTATCAAGGATCGTTCGCAAATTAATTGGGGGTTATTCGGGATTGGATTGTTGTCTTATGACAAATATTGTTTCTCGAGGCAACTGTGTTGGTTTTAGGCATTGATTTTTGTCAGGAATATATCAAATAGGGTGAGACCGTGAGAGTCCGACCACAGTTCGAAAAAACAATGTAACTCTTTTGGTTTCTGAGATATACAGTGTGTCTGTGAACAAATGCCAGAGATATGATTCCTCGATGAAAATAAGCAGGGGTAGTTTTTATATGAATTTGTTTCGAAATCGACCATCCTTCTAAGATACAGACTTTGGAAGGCGATGACGAGTTCACCGTTTTTAATTTTTTTAGGAGTCCTAAAAACAATGAGTCATAAAACTGGACATAATATGATTCATTAAGTATATGTTATTCACACATTTTTTTTCGATCGCATAACTTTATTATTCCCAGGTGTTGAAAATAACAACCCCTTATGATTTTTATTCAAAAACTGTTTTCGTGGGATAGATTTTCGAAAAATAAAATTCTCCTGTGGTTTTCCATTTAATTTTGGAGGAAAAAAGTTGGTTTTATCAATTATGTTTATTAATTGAAGGGAAGTTCTATTTGTGAAATTAAAGTATTACGGAAATTATTTTCTTCCGGAAATTAGTAATTAAACCTTCAAAAAGATTTATAGAACATCTTTCGCTTTTATCATAGACATACAATATCTTAGGATATTCATTCTATGGAACACTTAAACGATGAAATGGAATGAACATCAGTGGTCAGTACTGCTTGTAAGTTTTTATTTTTCCTGAGAAAAGTATCGACTGTATCGAAATTTCGCAAGGGACTATTTTCGCCAGAATTGGATAGGAATCCAGAATTTAACTTTTCGATAATCAATAACACGAAAACAATTTTGGCTTAATTGATAAGATATTGATAAGTCAGAATCAAAGAGGTAGCTGATGGTCAAACCATGGTTCAAGTAGAATCGCTATACCTAAAAGCGCATTTCAGAAGTCTTAGAGACTAAAAAGAATCGCGAGCACTAGACCATTATGGCTGAGAAGAATCAGTTTGAAGAGTATGGATTGAAAAGTGATGATTAAATGAATACTTTTAAAATTCACTCTTTCTTTTGCACATACATTGTATAGGTATTTGTTTCAGAAATATCCTCTTCAAGATGAGGTAGGTATGTTTATTTTTTCAGAAAGCTGATTATATCCAATATATACCGTTGTTTCCGTAAAAGATGAATGAAACAATGATATAACAATAATATAATAACATGATAATGATTAATTTGAGAGCAGCATAATGGAGATGATAATTTCGAAACAATAGCAAATTCTTGAGGTGCTTCATTAACCAGACGGTATACACATAAGAGTCAATTAAAATTTAATTTTCAGGGAATGGGGATAGAGCTTGCTTCACACACTTCACAGTGCCTAAATCGTTAATGGATAAAATATATTGGTGTTGGCAGAGGAAAGGAAAGAATGATTGTGAATGATAATGGTGAAATAGACGTCTATAATGAATAAATTCTTTTAGCATCGAAAATGAAAATTTGAAATTTGAAATCGATACACTGGTCCAAAACTAGTGTAACTTGGCAGTTGAAGGAAAGGCCTAGAAATATTCTGTATTAGAGTAAAAAGGATTAGAATTGGAACAATGTAAACTAATTCTTAAAATAATGAATAAAATACGAAAGTGCACTACAGAGTATAAGTTCACGGAAGATGTTCATAGTTATGAAACAAAAACACATCAAAACTTATATCAGATAAACGTAAAAAACCAAAAAGTGTTGAATAACCCAATAGGACAAGCTTAACACTTGAAGTTGGTGTAATGTAATTTGTCCGCTTGTTCAATAGAATGTTAAGTTCACTCTTTTGAAACTTTGTCTTGATGTGGAACTGCGATTCCACCAAACATCAAGTGTGTATGTACGCAATAAGATTTAATTTGCTAAAAAAGGCACTGTTTAATTTAAATGTAATTTTGTTTTTACTGTCCTCGATACCAGTTAAGGGAAGTTTTTAGAGGGTTATGGATGTATTTTTTTGTACTTGTATAATTCATCCAATGAATCATTTGAAAAAAAATTCACAAAAATGACTTGATGAGATGTATACCTACCATTACAAAATCAATTGAAACTCTGTCCATTTTTGGAAACTCATTGGAACAAATAAAACTTATTCACAATGATTTATTCCCTATTTGGAACCTTCCAGAAAAAAACCATTCCACTTCCACCCACGCACATAAAAACAAAATCAACAAAATCCCAGTTCTGCTCAACATAATATTGATTCCATTCTACAATTTCCAGATATCTACCATAAACATGTAAATGAGACTCTCACTTTTGCTCCATCCGTGTTCAAGCTAAAACGGATGTGCTCAACCAGAACGTTCGAGAAAAAAATTTAATCAGCATTCTGAACGTGATACAGGATGAGCAATTCCAGGCACACACTCAATGCGCCCTAAGGACACGTGCAGTCGGTTCGACGTGAATTTTCAAGCTTTTCCGGCGTCCAGGATTTCGTACGCCGAATAGCGTGTCGAAATAGCGTATGAAATTCCTGCAGCGGGAGATCTCACGCAAAATAACGTAATTCCACGATTCAGTGGCGCCAACAGTATTATTAAAATTGCGACGCGATGGGCCCAGAGGGTTTCTGAATGTTCTGACGGAAATGTTATTAGGAAGCTGCTCAGCAATTTTTTGCACAAACGAAGAAAGAGTGTTGAACATATGGTTGTGAGATTTCTATAGCAGTTGAATGTACTTTGTTTGAAGTAACTATGTTTGGGGATGATTCAACTTTGAGATTCGGATCTGTTCGTTCATTATGGGTTTCACAAATATCATTGATATGTGGTAGGTATCTGTGGGTCACTTTGAATTAGAAAACCCATATGGAAGCTCGTACCTAAATAAAATAATGCAGGTGTGACCCAAGGTAGCATACTTGGTCCATTCCTATTTCTTGTTTATATAAATGATCTACCGTCGGTTCTAGTCAATTTTTTAGACAGAATTCTTGCAGAAATGTTCTCTTCTGTGGACGATGCAAATGTTCTTTTAAGTTTTTCCCGACTTGAGGTAACAACTGATATGGCAGTTGAGATATTTGAAGTTGTGAAAACTTGGTGTGCAGAGAACTACTAGGTGCTCCACGAAATTTCTTGGGATTCAACTGGATAGACACCTAAAATGGAGCTGTCATATTGAAAATCTGGTGACTAGACTCAACTCTGTGATTTATTCGATCGGTACCCCAAAGACTGAATTTGATATGGAAACATTGAGGATGATTATTTTTTTAATTTCCAATCTATATGTTTATATGGTGTGATTTTTTAGGTAGGTGGAACATTATCAGAATTGCTGTTCAGGAGACAGAAATGTGTGTTAAGAACAATATTATGTTTGGGCTTTCGAGAAACATGTAGTAGACATTTCAAGGATAGTAGGATTCTTACATTTTACGGTTTATATGTTTATAGAGTGCTAATTTTTATGTATCTCTACCCTAATTATTTTGAAAGTTCCATTCATTTATCGTGCCATTCCCTGGTACTTACAGAAAAGTCGCCATTGTACATGGGCTTGAAACTCTTCAATTGTCCCCCGAAAAGCCTCAAGTCACTAACCAGATTAAAAGACTTCAAGAAATTATTATGGAGTGTGAACCCTATTCAGTTGATGAATTCCTAAATTTTAGTTCTGAAAATGGCAGTGGTTAAGTTCTTAATTTGACAAGCTCAACCTCATTGTAATATTTGTAACAATATTTCTTGAGCTGAATATATATTATTACTATCACCAAATCCACAGCGGCGTTTTGGACATGCCCTGAGTTCTTTGGCAAACCTCAGGATCTGAAACCTCGTATGATCCACTAGATCTATACTACAATAAAACCTGTGACGCAATACGCCTCTTCATCATGGAAATAAAGACATTCTTCTTTTCAATATTTCAATTGAATTTTCCATGATTCGGATAATGCGACCCCCTTTAAATTTTGCATGAACATTCAGTATATTTATCTTCATTCATAAAACGAATTCAACTAGAATCGGATATCGTGTTATGGAAATATTGATGGAGCAGATAGTAAACCTTGAAAAAAAAATTTAGAAAAGCCCTGAGCAAATAATTTTGACCACTCGCTGTTTGGTGGAGCAATAAGACTATTACCAAATATACATAATCTCAGCACAATCGAAATAATATTCTGGAAATAATTCAAAAAATAAAATATGTATAAATAAATAATCAAGAAAATTCAATTATATGGTTCTGATGATACGATCCTCTTGGAATCTTGCATGAAAATTCAGTATATTATTATTTATTCACAAATAAATTTCACTAGAATCGGTTATTCTGTTATGGAAATATAGAGATTTTTTTCAATAGTGCAATTGAATTTTCAACGGCTCTGTTCACACTATGGCCACAACATTTTGCATGAGGCTTATAATGAGCATCTTAATCTGGCGCCAAAATTTCATTTCGATGGGTTTCGTTTTGTTTGAGATTGTACGATTTGGCTGGTTAACGAACTTAACCGAGCCTTTTGGGAACCTATCTCACCCTGAAAATTTCAAGTCTCTAGGATAATCCCTTCGAAAGTTATTGTGCTAACAGACGAATCCATGGATTCGTCGTCAGAGAGTCGAACTTTATCGTTTGATACCATTTTCGGCTCAAAATTCGAAATTTACAGACATTTGGGCATAACTATATAGCACTCGTTTAAGTAGAACGATCGCTGAAAAAGTTCAAGTGTTCAAAATTATTCATTTAATTCCTAAGGAAACTGAAAAAAGTTGTTTTTGAAGAGATATTGAAACTTCGTGATAAATAGAAGGTTCAACATGTCACCGAGTGTATGTGATACATTTCGACAAAAATGTAACGTAGAAAACGAGCCAAATATTCGTTTTCCATTTCCTTCGTACCTTCCTTCTATATCTGGAAAAACCTGAAGTAGGTATATCGTTAAAATATATCTCAAAACTTTCAATACACAACTCCAAACTTATTTCTCCTCGGGAAAACCAGCAGAACTAACATCCAGCCAAACCCTATTCAACAGAGAACAACAATTTTCTCTTGAAGGAATAATTTATATTCGCCAGCACTGATACTTTTCCCGGATACATTTCCACGAAAAGTTTCACCATCACATTCAGATTTGGCCTTCTTATTTTGACCGAAATGAAAATATGCATCTGAAAGGCGAACCGTTTCATTGAAACTGCCTCCAAATGGAAGTTACTACCAAATCCAACCCCATAAATAAGTTTTCCGAGCAAGTTTCTTTCCCTCGGAATGAATATTTCTTGCGAACTCACCATCAGTTTGTTTTATTCGAGAACCTCATTTGTTCCTATGAACTAATTATATGCATGCGCGCAGGCCCTTGGCCATTAGCGACTCGTTGGAATGGACGATCTGGTTGAAACCTCATGAAATTGCACTTGTCAAATTCTCATAAGGAATGAAAATTAAAAAAATATTCAACAGAGAAAATACCTACATTCAGTTAGTAAAACTCTACACTTACCAGAACTTCATATGTAACAATATGAATGTGGAGAAAAAATTTTCATGAAACTACAGTGGAACTTCCCTATAACGAAAGCGCTAATTCCGCAAAAAAAATTTGTTATAAAAAAATTTTATTATACAGAAAATGTGTGTCTATAGTCGCCAATGTTGCGGTCGACTTCACTGATAACTTTAAGATTATCATTTAAATTTAAGCACTTGCTTTTAGACATTTTTGCACCACTTTTTACACTAGCGTAATGGTTTGATTGAAAAACAGCCAGGGAAGTATTTGAAACTGTTTCAGAAGGATCTCTGTCCGCCGTATGATTTAGTTTAAGGTCGGGATTTATCACGTACGTCCGGAAAATTTTCGGAAGAAACTCAACCTTATACCTTCTTACCAATACCCATTCAAAGAGTGATGTTTTTTGAATATTTCGTTATAGAGAGAAATTACTTCGTTTTAGAGGGTGTTTTTAAGATGGAATTTGGATTCAAGGTGCAATGTTTCGTACAAAATTCGTTATACAAAAAAATTCGTTATACAGAAGTTCGTTATGGAGAAGTTCCACTGTATATTAAAATTTGATCACGAAGAGTTTCGAAATAGAGCAAATTTAGGTTCGGAATTTTAAGACTTTTTTGTTGTTATCGGGTTATCCATGATATTATAGCGGAGAATGAGCAGCTAGCACAAAAGTTGATATGCCATTCGAAAGTACGCTAAACGAGGTATTTTTTACTGAAGAGAAAGCGTTGATATACAGGTTAGGCATATCGGAGATTTATTCATTTGGGACAACCATGAATGCAGATTTAGGAAATGTTAAAACTATGATGCAAAACAACATACAGGGTGTTTAATGGGTTTGAAGTTGAATGGAGCTCCACATCTGGTTGTGATATTTTGCATTTTGTTTAATTTAGACTAACAAGCTTCACCTAAGTATGGATTTTCAGTCAAATATATCGATCATTTCAGGAGTTATAGCAAAATGAAAATTCGACAAATTCGGAAAAACACTCTGTATATCGGAATTCGGAAACGGAGTACCCATATACATAGGGTATTTTTGAACTAATGTCCTCTATTCACGGTTTTCATTTGTCCGTTTACTCGCGGAAGACCCTGTATTGTTTCGATTCAATGTCTCCCCAAGTTATACTATTTCCCTAGCTACTCATCTAACGAGACGCCATTGCTTTTCCCAATTAGTTTTCCGGTTGGAACTCAAATTCAATGCATGATTTTGTTCGAGCTAGACGCTCGGAACGCGTGAAGATCTGTTTGTTCCTTGTTTATTCACGAAAACCAATTAGTTTTCGTGAAACGTTCTTGCATATATTGTTAGGTAGTGTCAGGACATTCATATTATAAATTGTTTTTGAAGGAAACAATGACGCCTCGACCTGGAATTAGTTCATTTTGGTTATTTATAAGCGGTTTATTCGGGAAACAAATGGAACCAAATTTCACCATCACTTTCCATAATTCAGATATGTAGAGAGTTTCTGGTGGCGTAGTGGCATTGTTGAATATGCTCTATGCTGCAACGCATATACATGGTGTATGGTGGACTGATTCTTAATCGTATAAGAACAGGACATCGCATGTTTTTCAAGTGGAATTAAGTTGAGACTTCTAGTTGCGAATGCGGAGAAGCAGAGGAGACAATAGAACATCTGATAAATAATTGTCCCATATTTGAATTTCCGGACGGCTTAAGGACTATACATGAAGTTACAGAGTCGTTTTTGAATTGGGTGGTTTATTTGAAATAGATTCCCTAGCTACTCTTCTAACGATACGCCATTGCTTTTCTCAATTAGTTTTCCGGTTGAAACTCAAATTCAATGCATGATTTTGTTCGAGCTAGACGCTCGGAACGCGCGAAGATCTATTTCCTTCACAACGAGTTGTTCCGTAGTAAAGTCTTGTGTTGAATAGAACATTGTTATTCATTAATTTGCTTCTGTTTGTTCCTTGTTTATTCACGAAAACCAATTAGTTTTCGTGAAACGTTCTTGCATATATTGTTAGGTAGTGTCAGGACAGTCATATTATAAATTGTTTTTAAAGGAAACAGTGAAGCCTCGACCTGGAATTAGTTCATTTCGGTTATTTATAAGCGGTTTATTCGGGAAACAAATGGAACCAAATTTCACCATGACTTTCCATAATTCAGATATGTAGAGAGTTTCTGGTGGCGTAGTGGCATTGTTCAATATGCTTTATGCTGCAACGAATACATGGTGTTGCAAAAGGTCTAAACTAATGCTCTCTCTAGCCAGACATATCTTACCACGACTAGGCTCAGGAATGGCTTCAGACCTACCTACCTATTTGTCCCCCTCTCAAAAAAATTTGACCTACCCGAGCGTTTTTTCGTTATTCCATCCTAAAGCTCAAAATTCGGGGTGAAAAGTTGTTATTGATGGAATACTGAGTCACTCTGTATAATTATAAAGCGATGATCAAAAAATGCACTCATGTGGGAACTTTAATTACCTTTCCAACAAGGTGCTGTTTGACCCTTTTCCCCATTTCAAAAATAAGAGCTGTTAGGGGTTGCGGCTAGAGAAGTAATTATATAAAACTCATTTGAACAACCTTATGTGTCCCTTTTCAACAAAATTTGACCTCTACGAGAGTTTTTTCGTTATTTCATCCCAAAGCTCAAAATTCAAAATGAAATGTTGTTATTGATAGAATAATGAGTCCTTCTGTATAATAATAAAACGATAAAAAATACATATATGCAGGAAATTGAATTGCCTTCCCAACAAGGTGTTGTTCGACCCCTTTTCCTATTAAAATGGAAGCTGTTAGGGGTCGCAGCTAGAGGGGTAGTGACATCAAACTCATTTGAACACCCTTAGTGGTCCTCCTTTCAATAAAATTTGACCTGTCCAAGCGTTTTTTCGTTATTTCATCCCAAAGATCAAAGTTAGGAGTGGAATGTTTTTATTGATGGAATACTGTATTCTGTATAATAATAAAATGATTACAAAAAATATACTCATGCGGAAAATTGAATTACCTTTTAAACAAGGTGTTGCTCGACCCCTGTTTCCTATTCGAAAATAAGAGCTGTAAGGAGTTGCGGCTAGAGGGGTAGTGATATCAAACTCATTTAAACACCCTCATTTGTCCCCCTTTCAACAAAATTTGACCTGTCTGAGTGTTTTTTTGTTATTGCATCTCAAAACTCAAAATTCGGCGTGGAAAGTTATAGATGGCCCTCCCTGTATGTTGTACATTTTGAGTGTAGTAGCTATAGCCAATAAAACATAAAAAAAACTAGCACAACAGGTATCTACTGGTAAAGTCAAAGCTTGCCCAACATACTTCGAACTAAGACTATGGAGTGGAGATTCCATAATATCAAAAACAGAAGAACTAATCCGTCAACAATCAGTTGATCTCGAAAATATCTGCGTTTCAGTAATGAGATCCAGCCTAAAAAGGATCAATCAAAAAAAGATTAAAGTCATGAATGAACTGTCAGAAATAAATGAATAGTGACGAGAGTTGGTTTCTGAAACTTAATAGTTTTTTTCCTAAAGAAGTCTGGCAAATGCTGGCCAAAACTTTGAACAGAAGAATAAGAAATTATGGAAACAGCCCAGAAAATTTTTCAATTGAAAAAATGCTTCGCGACATAAAAAAATAAAACCAACTAATTGAGCTTCAAAGCCGGATGGTAATTCAATATTCCAGGAACTCACAAATAACTTCAGGCGTGTGATCAAGGTAAATAAAAGACCATATTAATCACATCCGTGACTTCCAGGTTTCATCAGGATATAAAATTCGAATAAAATTTAATCCAACCCAGACAGCGCTGAAATATTCATCAGCTAAGCTCGGAAAATTAGCTCGGAATTACGATAAGTCTCTTTGATGGAATATTTATGTTTTTTGCACCTCTACAATGGATTTGTTATCCTGCGAATATCTTACCTTTAGTTATTCACAAAGTTAATTACTTTCGTGATACAGGAGATATTATTTTTCAAAAACATTGCAATATCATACTTTATACTACTTATGCACAAAATTTATAGGTAACGATATCACTACCCTCTAGCCACAACCCCTAAAAGCGCTCATTTCTGAATAGGGAAAAGGAGTCTAGCAATCGGAGCAATAATTTGTCTTTTGTTCAAGTCATTTTCTCTCAAACTCCCTGATGCACCTTATATTATACACGATGAAAATGGACAACTTTGCTCACTCGATTCGATCTACCTGTCCCCACCGTCGTGAAAGTTCCGCCATTTCCGTTGCATTTGCAGGCTCTCATTAAAAATGGACAAATTCGTGCAAATATCGATGGTTTTTTCTCTGCTCTTACTTCTTTTTATACAATATCTCCATGTGGAGTATTTACATGATACTGGGCATGTTAAGTTATTGGATTTCGATGACAAACCAGCAACTTTTGAAGTGTTAGAATTGCCGAATCATCAATTTTAAAAAACTATCGCATGCACAAGGCGTGGTCTGCTCCAGAGAAGGTCTTACTGCGATTGAATTTCCAAGAGCCAGGCTACCGATTGACACAACGCCCCTGCGCTCCTCGACCGCAGTAATTGGATTAAAAAGAGATTGCTGATAAAGCATATACTTATACTCCAAATTCTTTCAAACGATGAAAAATGAGAAATTTCCTTCTCTCGACATCGTCTATCTCATAAAAAATTCCTCTCTATGAAACTTTGAAACTCAAACGACGTGCAAACTTTCCATACTCGGGCTAACTAGCAAGTTATCGCAACATTCACGTTTCAGTCCCCATCGTCATGAAAGTTCCGCCATTTCCGTTGCATTTGCATATTCATCGAATTAGCAAAATGGAGAAGCCCCTGCAGACGCTCATTAAAAATGGACAAATTCGTGCAATTATTGATCGTTTTTGCTCTGCTTTACTTCTTTTTATTCAATACCAACAACTCGTAGTTTATTTTTCGACTATGTGGAGTATTTTACATGATACTGGGCATGTTACATTATTGGATACTAATGACAAACCATCAACTTCTGAAGCATTGGAATTGCCACATGACCATTTTTGTAAAACTATCGCATGCACAAAGCGTGGTCGGCTTCCGATAAGGTCTTATTGCGACTGAATTTCCAAGAGCCAGACTACCGATTGGCACAACCCCTGCGTCCCTTGAACGCAGTAATTGGGTAAATAAGAGTTATTGTTGATAAAGCTCATACTTATCTTCCAATTGCTTTCAAACAATGAAAAATTAGCCATCGACTCGATCTACCTCATAACAATCCCTCTCTATGACACCCCAGTAAAAATTCAACGAAAAAAAAAACTTTCAAACTCTAACGACGTGTAAATTTTTCCATACTGGAGCTAACCAGCAAGTTATCGCAACATTCACGTTCCATTCCCCACCGTTATGAAAGTTCCGCCATTTCCGTTGCATTTGCAAATTTATCGAATTAGTAAGAATGGAGAAGCCTCTGAAGGCTCTCATTAAAATTGGACAAATTCGTGCAATTATTGATTGTTTCTGCTCTGCTCTTACTTCTTCTTTTACAATACCTCCATGTGAAGTATTTTACATGTTAAGTTATTGGATTTTGATGACAAACCAGCAACTTCTGAAGTATTGGAATTGCCGAATCACCATTTTTTAAAAACTAGGTATCGCACGCACAAGGCGTGGTCTGCTCCAGAGAAGGTCTTACTGCGATTGAATTTCCAAGAGCCAGGCTACCGATTGACACAACGCCCCTGCGCCCCTGGAACACAGTAATTGAATAAATAAGAGCTATTGCTAATAAAGCATATAGTCCATGAGCCAGCGCCTCTTTTTCATAATGATTACTCACAATCTGAATATTTGTGAGTAGATTCATTTTGACGAGACGCCCAACTTTTTCTTCTAAGAAATTTCTCGATAGTAAGGGCTAATACAGTATGGAGGCGCCAAAAGTGGTATATGGGTGAATGTTCAAATTTTATTACTAACAGCTACTTTTAAATTATATCTTGAAAACAATTTTATTGAAAATTGAAAACAATAATTGTCCTACAAAAATGATGATTCTTTCAAAGTGTCCCCCATTCCCAACATATATATCAAAACTAGGTATGAAAAAATTTTACTAACCGGCCGATTTTTTCTCTGTTGCTTAGCAATATTTACTTTATGAACTGCTTACATTGTCCTACAAATTGAGTGGTACGTTTTTCACTCCTACGCTCGGAAATGGTCAATTGTTAGTAATCATTTTAATTATGGGTTCTGTGGTACAATTTCTGAGGTAGGACTGGAAAAACGTACCACTCAATTTGTAGGACAAGGTGACCAGTTCATAAGGGAAATATTTTCTAAGCAACAGTGAAGAAGAAATCAGCCAGTAGTAATCATTTTTAAGACCTAGTTGTTGATATATGTTGGGAGGGAGGTACACTTTCATAGAATCATCGTTTTTGTATGACAATTATTTTTTTCAATTTTTTATGAATTTTTTCAAGGTTTAATTTATAAAGTAGCTGTTAGTAATAAAATTTGAACATTCATTTCATTTAACACTTTTGACGCCTCCATAATGTATTAGACCTCACTATCAAGAATTTTTGTATAGGAAAAAGTTGGGCATCTCGTCAAAATGCAGCTACTCACAAATATTCAGATAGTTAGTAATCATTATAAAAAATTGGCGCTGGCCCATGGACTTATATACTTATACCTCAAATTCTTTCAAACGATGAAAAATCAGCAATTTTCCTCTTTCGACTTGATCCACCTCATAAAAATCCCTCTCTGTGAAACCCCAGTAAAAATTCGACGAAAAAACAAAACTTTCAAACACTAACGACGTGCAAAACTTTTTCATACTCGAGCTAACTAGCAAGTTATCGCAACATTCACGTTCCAGTCCCTACCGTCATGAAAGTTCCGCCATTTCCGTTGCATTTGCATATTATCGAATTAGTAAAATGAAGAAGCCCCTGCAGGCTCTCATTAAAAATGGACAAATTTTATATTTCCCGTGCGTTCGCTTCATTTGAATTCCGGAGGCGCTGGGAACATGGCTGGTGGAACCAAGAGGAATGCACGTTTTTAGAAGCTTTCTGGTACCTGGGGAGAGAGCCACGGGGTCGTTACGTACATAGGATTTAAATGCATCTTCCTCAAATGGATTTGTGCCATATTTTGTTCGTAATTTCATATTTTTTGCTGCTCTGGGAGAATTTCTGGTATAGTGAGGCAGAAGGAATGATAACTCAATCCCATAAATAGAGATTTGCTTTGATGCATGGTAGTGTACTTAACTCGATCTCTCGAATGTAAATCTGACCTTCTACTTTGCTCTGCTTTTGAATTGCTAGAAGTAAGATTTCTTGAGTGGAATTTATATTCGAGCATTCGTACTGAATCAAATACATAGGATTATTAACTTGAATATCTGAAATTGAGAAAAGTCAGTCCTCTTGTGCATAATTTCATTTATTCCACTTATTCATTACAGGTTCTTTCCTAACGACGCGCTTCTAGTGGAAGGACGAATCTTCAAACTACATTAAGGTGTCAGGAAGACTCTTCTGATGAGCATTCATTTCACTCTTGAAAACGGGTTGGTGAAGTTTTCGACGAAAAATTGTTTTGCGTTTGGTAGTAGGACAACATTATCCATACTAATATTATAAATGCGAAAGTAACTCTGTCTGTCTGTCTGTCGTCTGTCTGTCTGTCTGTCTGTTACTCTTTCACGCCTAAACGGCTGAACTGAACGGATTTTGCTGAAATTTGGGTATGGTGATAGATGATAACCTAGAAATGGTCATAGGCTATAAATAATCACGCCTTCGTTCTTAGGGGGTGGGCAGTAGGCAGATAACTAAATTGAGTTAGTGATTTTAGTCGTTTTTGTTGGGACTTTTCTCTTTCACATCTAAACGACTGAACAGATTTGATGAATTTAGTAAGGTGATAGATGGTTACCAAAAAACGGATATAAGATCAAAATGATCACGTCATCGTACTTAGGGGGTAGGAAGTAGGCAGAAAACTGAATGAGTTAGTGACTTTTTTATGGTTTTGCTGGGAGTTTTTGCCTTATCATGCATAAAAGGTTGAACGGATTTTGATGGAATTTAGTTAGGTGATAGTTACCTAGAAAAGGATATGGGCTATTAATATTCATGCTATCGTACTTAAGCGTAGGCAGTAGGCAGAAAAATAATTAAGTTAGTGATTTTTAATCGTTTGTTTTAAGAGTTTACCTCATTCACGCCTTAACGTCTGAACGGATTTTTATAAGACTTGGTTAATATAAAGATAGGATCCTAGGCACGGACAAGAGTACTATTTACGGCGGAAAATAACTCATTCCTGCAGAAATCTCTAGCGTGATCGTGTCAAGAAGCGTATGATGCCATAGCTACTGAAATGATTTTGATGTTTTTTTTTTAACTGAGTGTTACTAAGACTTCAAGTTAGTATTGATCACTTTTCTAACTTAGAGGGTCGGTAGGCGCCGTCATTTAGGAAATTTATTATAAAAATTTTGATGCAAACTGTCTTTATTTAAAGTTTTACTTGGATCGAAACTAAGCGACATTCCATCACACTACTTAACTTATAGGGTAGAAAGGTACTAAAATTCAGACAGTTTTATCAAAATAATGTACTAAGTATTGTACAATTTGAAAAGGTCTACAGAAGAGTCCGTGATGGTATATGTCTATTCTCTCATGGATAACCAACAATAACTTTTTTTTGTCATTCACTTTTTACGACAAATATGGCTAATTTTCGAAGCGATTTTAACCAATACAGCATTAATCCTTAACCGATTAAATACCTTGAATACATTGTTCATTTATTATAGATCTAAATGTCCCTTTAACCGTATGATTTAAGTGAATATTTTCGAATATATTACCGTGCGAAGCCGGGGCGGGTCTCGCTAGTGTTATATATGGTATCTACTTTCAAAGTGGACAACGTGAAGAGGGGATTATACAAATGATTTGCAACAAAAAATGATCATAAAACATAAGGTCGAAATGTTTGACGGTTGTTCTTCAGTTCAAAATCTCTTTATTGACGAAATATTTCGAATTTTTCCTTTGAAATGATCATCATTCAGTTTTCCTGGTAGTCTCATCAAATTTGACCACATATTCGGAAAAGGGCAATGAATTTTGTACGAGATGAGAGAGTCTGTGTGCAGAAAAAAATTTTATTGGTGGGCCTGGTAAGGAGATGAATATCACACGATTCTGAAGTTGACAAAAATAGTCCTTATTTTAGATGGAAATCAAAAAATTATGTCACATTTTCTTTTCAGTTAAAAATGCTACTACATTACAATGACACATCAACTTTTGTGCTAGCTGCTCATCCTCGCCACCAAATATCATGGTTAGCATGATAACAACGAAAAGTGTGAACATTCGGAACCTAAATTGGCTCTATTTGAGCTTTTCGTGATTGAATCTTATGAAAATCATCACTTCACCTTGAATCAAAATTATATCGAAAAAATGAACCTCTCTCTTCAATAAAAACATTGCGAAGTCATAACGTTTCTGACGCAGTTCTGACAACACAATTTATTTTTTCTATAAGAATCTTTCGAATCTGAAAGCGAATCAGATATACTTTCTCTTTCAAGTAAGTAATCTAGATATAAAAATCCAAAGGCGTAAGGTCGGGGTTCTTCGGTGGCCATCTGACCGTATCTTCCAATCCATTATATCCCAATATATTCAATCGATCTTGACATTACGACTATTTTAGGATGGGAAGCCTTTCGTTTGAAACCAGACATTTTATCTGTTAGGTAGGTGCACTTCATCCAATATGTTTGTCAAGTTGCTCTGGATTAATCTAATGAATTCTTCAGCATTAAAGTGATCGATCATAAAAGTTATCCTTTCATGAATGCCAGCCTCCGTTGATACTTAATTCATATTGAAAATGAGAAACAAAAGTCGCACGAGGGTTTCTCTCTCTGCCATACTTGGTTTCTTCGCAAATTAACCTAACCTGATTTCGTGAAAGTGGCCTTTTCAGTCCATAATATCTTATGGCCCTCCACTCTCCTAAATTATTCTGGTACCACCTAGAAAATGCATCTACAGATAAGAGATGAATTGAAATTGAGGTTCGAAATATTTAGACTTTTTCGTTGTTATCATGTTAACAATTTTATTATGGAGGAGGATGAGCACAAAAGTTGATATGTCATCGAAAAAACCATTGGAAAAATAGTACTAATTTTGTTAACTTCAGAATCGTGATATTCATTTCCTTACCAAGCTCGCAATAAGAGTTTTTTCTGCACACAGACTACCTTATCTTGTGGAAAATTTATTGCCCTTTCCGAATATGTAGTCAAATTTGATGAGACTACAAGGAGAACTGAATATGATCATTTTAGAGGAAGAACTCGAAATATTTCGTGAAATCAAGAAAGTTCAATTGAAGAGAATACCCGTCAACATTTCGACCATGTGTTTATAAGACATTTTGTTGCAAATTACTCGTTTAATCGCCCCTTGAAATTGTCCACTTTGAAATTAGACAACCCTGTATAGTTTCGTCCAAAGGTCTATCAGTTAAGGTTAGGTTGTTATTCGCTTCATTTGAATACCTTAGAAAAAGAGGCTCCAACCAAACAGGAATGCACGTTTTCGAAGCTCCCTGGTACCTGGAGAGAAAGCTATAATGTTGTTATACCTAAGATTTAAATGCATCTGGGTGAAAAGGATTTGTGTCATATTTTATCCGTTGTTGCTATTCTGCTAGGATACTAGAAGAAATGATAACTCAATCGCGTCATATAAAATATAGAGATTTGCTTTGATGTATGGTAACATACTTACCTCGATCTCTCGAATGTAAATCTCACGTTCCACTTTGCTTACTTTTGAATTGCTGGAAGTTAGATTCTTGAAGAGGATTTATGTTCGAACTTCATACTGAATGTAATGGGATTATTTAACTCGAATATCTGAATTTTGTTCGAGGAAT
>CM024242.1:80427591-80497560 GCA_013421045.1 Propylea japonica | reverse complement strand
TTATCTTGATTGAGTACTTACTGGTTAATATATGTACATGTAATTAGGAGTTGATTTATCTCTAGACACGTTAGTTAGTTAATCCATTACTTCAGCATGGGTCCCACTTAATACTAACTCGAAGTTTTTTGAAGATTTTGGTACGTACTAAGCATGCAAACCTTATCAAAATTCTTGGTCCTCTATATGAAATCTCCACTTTTTGAATATATCATGACAAATATAACAATTTATCCACGACTATTGTAAAATCCGTCCATTGTACGTCTCTGCGCTCGGCCATAATAATACCCCTTAATCACAAGGAAATAATGAGATATTAATTACTACTGTCAGATGCTTCATAGATTTAGCTTTGACATCTTATTCTTTATTTGGTATTTCTTCAATATTCTAAAGTACTTCCAACTTACAAATATGGGTATACCTTGTCAATCGAGAGCCAAATCTGCTTTTATTATATCAATTAAAGCATTTTTTTATTACAAAATATGCAATGACCAGTTCTCCAAAAATTTCTCATGAGTCAACTTGATTTTTTCCACGTTTGTCATAGAAGGGTTTTGTCGCGGTCGCAAAATTTTAAAATCTTCAAGAAATATATTCAGTTGTCGTGGATAACGTATACTACGTACTCGAGTATAATGGCTGTTATACCCTCGGTATTTTTTTATCAAATATATTGCAGTTAAATTACAGCAAATAATATTAATTTCATTTCCAGAATATACATAGTTTTTTTTTTCTCAGATGCCTCGAGATTTACGACGATGTGTGTATATTTAATAGAATTCCAAATGGATATTGTTGTGTTATTATTTGTTTCTATTAGAAATACTTCGAATTAAATTGGTCAATTTATTCTAATGTGAATTAATGCATTTTATTGAAATTGATATAATCAACTTTGATATGATGTGTATTGTAAACAACGTATAGATTATGAAATATTATTTATTTTCGATATTCAACGCTGACTAATGCATAATCTGTGGAGAAACATGAAGGAAAATTGTTATTATTTTTGAAACAACAATATTGTCTGATAGTCATTGGAACCAATTAATTGAAAAGAATGAGAGATTAGTATTATTGGACAGATATGGGCGTTAGATACCACTGAATAATTCAAAGTTTGAATCATATCTTTGTTGGTATAATATACCTGTATCAAATATTTTTATTCTCTTGAATATATTGCTTTATTAATAACTATGAGAAATGATATTTTGAATGTAGGTACCTACAGAATATCAACACACTTCGAACATAAAACTTGAATTAAATAAAATTGAGAAAAGCCCTGAGCAGGAGCTTTCGAGCGCTCGTTCTTCGGTGGAGCAAAATTATATATTACCTTAAAATTATATTAATACCAAATATATAAATGCAGAATTTCAGCACAGTCGGAATAATATGCTGGAAATTATTCAAAATATGAAATATGCAGAAAAAATAATCAAAAAAATTAAACTCTATGGTTCTGATGATGCCATCCTCTTGAAAACTGGCATGAACATTCAGCAAATTAGTATAGATGTACAAAAAAATTCACTCGAATGGGATATCCTGTTATGGAAATATGAAGATTCTTTTTTTCAATATTTGAATTGAATTTTTTATGGCCACAAAATTTTGCATGAGGCTTATTATGAGCATCTTGCATGTGTCTGCAACATTTCATTCCGATTGGTTCTGTTTTGTCTGAGATATTGAGGAACAAACATTTTAAATGATCATATTTTATGACCCTGTACAATTAGGCTGGTTAACGAACTCATTCAAGGCATTTGGGACCTGAACTCACCCTGAAAATCTCAATTTTCTAGGACAATCCCTTCGAAAGTTATCGTGCCAGTCCCACGGACAGAATTGAGTTTGACCACATATCCTTCAACAGAGTCGAACCTTATCGGTTCAAAATTCGAAAATCACAGACATTTGGGCAAGAAGATATAGCACTCGTTTAAGTAAAACGAGCTCTCAAAAATCTCCATATTCATTTAAATATAGATAAGCTATTCCATGACATACTTGCACGAAACAAAATCTTTTCATAACAATATAAATCTGAGGCGAAGCTCGCTGAACAACCTTGACCTCAACAAAAATTTATGAGCACAATACTATACCCGAACTTCGATTTATCATTCTTTATGTATCGGAAAAGTAATCAATAGTTGGGGAACTTCTTAGATACTGATCTGGACCGATGGTTCTGTTTCAGACACTTATATAAAAGGATGAAACAATTATTTATGGATGGAAGAACTAAAACACGAAATAAGGAAGAATCATGAGACTGTGTAGGTGTATTTTCAACTATTTCCGAAGATCTTTACGGTATTGGGTAGATATCAGCAAATTTACGGAATGAATTATTGAATATAGGACATATCGGATTTTCAAGACTTATCTCTGCAGTCACAGGTTTTATTTTTCGTATATTTCTAGAACGAACTTTCGATAGCTTTAATATACTGCTCCACAAGAGTTAGGGATATCGTATGCAATCGTTTTGAAAAGTATGTCATCTTCGAGAAAATCATTTCAACTCAATATAAACTTGAATCGATCCAATAAAAATCAGTATGAAACATATCGTCAATCTGGGGCCTATTGCACCAAAATACTTTGCAACTTTTCACTTTGCACTTTGCATTCTGAAAAATTTGCAAAGTGAAAATTAATTATGTTGCATAACATTTCTCAAGTGCGTAGTATTTGGTGCAATAGGCCCCTGGGGCCTATTGCACCAAACACTTTGCAACTTTTCACTTAGCACTTTTCACTTTTCAAATGAATTAAGTTGCACGAAACGCATTCATAAATGAAAAATACATTGTGAAAAGTCAAGTGCATAGTGAAAATTACTCCGCAGACATTAAATATTGGGAGAAATGTTGTGCAACATAACTAATTTCTCCTTTTGAAATTTGTCAGAATGCAAAGTGCGAAGTGAAAAGTTGCAAAGTATTGTGGTGCAATAGGCCCCTGGTCGCCTTTTTTCTGAATTTTGGTTCTTTGCATATGCTCCATGAAAGTTCTTATTTTGAAATGTAGTCAGTTTATCAACGGCTTCGATTTGAAACTAGTTTTCTGAAAATTCCAAGACGTAAAGTAACGAACGCTGAGGCTAATAGGGCTATCGGAATGCTACAGGATGGCCTAACTCAGGTTGTTGTAGCGGAAAGGCTCCAAGTCAGCCAAAGTAGGATATCTCGAATTTGGAATAGGTTCCGTATTGGAAAGACCAACGCTTGGCTGGTGACGAAAAACAACACACGTTCAGGATCGTTTCATCACCGTTTCGGAGAGAAGAATGCTACGGAATACTATTCAAAATGCAGATGGATCCAAGTTTCCATCGATTCGAAACCATCAGACGACGTTTGAGAGGGGTGAATCTAGGTTCTAGACGTCCATTAAGAGGAGTTCCATTAACACGTGACCATAAGCGTCAAAGACTGGAATGAGCAAGGCAACATATCAATTGGAACGATCAATGGAGTAGTGTCTTTTTCACTGATGAATCCAGATATGGACGATTTTCAGATTCTCGAAGAATAAGGGAATGAACAATCCCACGCATACCCCGTAATCGTCGCTATGTCCAAGAAGTCCATCGATTCCGAGGGGCTAGTGTTATGGTATGGGCAGGCATATGTTTCAAAGGGCGCACACATCTACACATCTGTCCTAGGAATATTATTGCCTTACACTATAGGGAGCATCTTATGGAGAATGTTGTGCCAAATTTTCACGCTGCTATTGATGAAACTACTCAATTTCTAGACGATAACGCTAGACCGCACCGTGCAGCCAAAGTTGAGAATGCGCTCTAGGAGCTTGGTATTCCACATTTACCAATACATCTGTACTCACCAGATTTGAATTACATGGGATATGCTCCTAAGAAGATAAGATAATCGTCAACCTACCCCAGAATCCTTAAATGATCTGAGAGAGCTTCTGCTCCGTTTATGGAACCAAATTCCTCAAGTGAAAAAAGTGGTACCATAGTATTATACATATGATACCAGAGCTCAGGGATAAACCTCATTAGAAAACACAAAAACAAAAATACCTTCCTTAAAGTCCGTTCACGAAAGTTTGAGTCGTCGGTTGGCCATGACAATTTGGCATATTCCACGGTGTATATTGAAATTTAAGGTTATGTTTTTTATTTTCTTGTCAGATTGATACGCAATGTTGTCAATATAACATAGAGTTCTCTGATAACTCGCAAGCTCGTCAGACGAGGCCGGGTACATTCGGCAACGTTGACTTTATTTCACGTTATGACAGCATATACTGCCAACGTCAGATAAATAAACAAACGCCTACTATGCGCTCAAACTTTCGTGAACGGACTATGGAATCAACACGTATTGATTCAATTTTTATTAAAAATTCTCAGGGCGAAAAATTTCAATGAATGTCACGAAACAAATACTGAAAAAAATTCAATATATAACATCATTATTTTCAGACACATTCTCGAAGTCAAGGGTGGATATTTCAGGCTATAAAATGTCACCAGTCATCGACAGCGCCCTTAAAATTCCACGTATAGCATCGCAAAAAAAGTTGAATGTTAGGGAGGAGCATTACCGAATGTGAATATGCAAGAACGGTTGTTCAAATATCAAAGCTAACAGGAAAGTTCAAGAACTTAATCAACTCTTGAATCGAGTTGAAGATAGGTACCGACTATGTTGAAAGGGAAAGCGTTCAAAGTTCATTTTGAAATTCTGTCGGAGTTTGCTGCGAATTTCAGCGAACACTCCTGCTTTGTTGACGGTTATTTAGTTATACAAACGTAACACAAAG
The DNA here is from genome assembly GCA_013421045.1 of Propylea japonica. Classification (NCBI taxonomy): domain Eukaryota; kingdom Metazoa; phylum Arthropoda; class Insecta; order Coleoptera; family Coccinellidae; genus Propylea; species Propylea japonica. Next base: position 80,492,727 of record CM024242.1, on the reverse strand, counting down.
TGGTACAAGAAAGCGACATCAGAGGGTGGTGAGTATGTAGAAAACGTGTTCTACATGAAATATGGCTGTACTCAACATCTTTTATAAGGCGGAGTTGTCCCAAAAAATAAATTTATTGTTTTAGGTTACGTAACTTTTAAAGTGTTCTGTCACTCAGTGACGTTATTTATGAAGTGAAGTGGAAAGGTCATGAAAACGTTACGATGAAGATATTTCTTTTTAGTTACTTCGATCTTTCGGATTGAATACTGTAAATCACTTCCCTTACGTTGTCAAAAGTTTGGTATTTTTATTTCCGAATGTGAATTTCTTTGTTTTTCTATCTGAGGTTATGAAAAACACTCACTTATGATGTCTCAATTCTAAGTGCTGATTCACAATGGACGTAACCATAACGAACACGTAAACGTACTTTGTCCGTAAACGTAATGGTGTTCAGAACGGACTTTGGGCGCAGTAGCAAATTATAGACTAAAAAGATTTCATAGCTTAAACAAATTGCGTTTCAAATTATACTCACCCAACTGAAATACAATATAAATGCCCAAACTTGTCGCTGGCCCCAAACTATTATTATTATTGTCTTGTCTTTTTACGTCATTTTGACGTATTGGGCTCACAATTCACAGAATGTGAACAAATTTCTATAATTAACGTTAGAATTACGGACTACCATAAGCTCAACGTAAACGTAAAAATTACAGAGCCTATTGTGAACAGTTCCATATGATTTGCATTGGTTCAACTTTGCGTTTTTCGTTTACGTTGCGTGAGTTTTATGGTTACGTCCATTGTGAATCCAGCATTAATATCAAGTTTGATATTGTCGAATCTGTAATTCCGCTAATATTTAAAAATGGATTAAACGAAGTTTAAGTGAGAGTAATTCCGAAGCAAATCAAGAGATTTTTACTGTTCATGAAAGCATTCAGACATGTGAAGGGTTTTCCAATAAAAGATGTTATTTTGAATAGCCTGCTCATTCGGTAGATGTCACATTTGAAACTGTCATTTTTGACATTTGACAAGTAGAAACTACGCCATTTATAAAAATGGAATGATACACGCTTCAATAACGCATTGAAATTATTAAAATTCACTATGAAAATGGTGCAAATTTTGCAGAGTGGTGGAAAAATTCGAGCTGTTGGGACAAGTTAGTGATGTGAAGAATGAAACCAGTGCACGTCTCTCAAAAACAGCCGAGAATATTGCCGAAAGTGTTGAAGAAAACCCAGGTTTGTCCATTCCTCGTAGTTTTTTGTAATTAGTCATTCCACAAACGTCATTACACCGTATTTTGCATATAGATTTGGGTCTTGAAGCTTATAAGGTTCAGTTAACTCAAGAACTCAAACCTTTTGCGGGAAAAGTTTCCGGACGTGTTATCTCTCAAAGAGGTGATCACAATTGGCCACCTAGATCTTGTGATTTAACACCTTGCGACTTCTTCCTTTGGGGCCACATGAAAGAGAAGGTCTACGCCAATAGCCCAGCGTCGATTCAAGACCTCAAAAATGATATTCGTCAGGCTTTCGAGGACATAGAGCAGCCACTTTGAGGTTTGGTTATGAAAAATTTCATTGAAAGGATATGGTGCTGTAAGCGTGGTCGTGGTGGTCATTTGCCTGATGTTATTCTCCACTATTAACGGCATATCTTCTTCTTTGCAATGAAGTAAACATCCGATCATTTATATTGAACAATGCCATTTTTCTTTGAATATCAAAATAACACCTCTTATTGGAAAATCCTTCAGTTGTCCTAAATTTACCGTGAAAATTTCAAGGCCGTTACACATCCCGTTCCAGAATTATAGCGACCCGAAATTTATCGGTTTACCATGCACAGAAAATTTTTTTTCTGAGGGCACGTTCCTCACAAAATTTTTGCAGAAATTTGTGCGTAGTCTTTTTCTTTCGAAATACCAAAAGTCGAGACGATTGGATGTGGGGTTTCGGAAATATCGGAAAAATTATAAAAAAAACCAAATATCAATAACTTCGACACTCCCTCCAATTTTGTCCATTTACAGAATCAACCATTTGAAACTCCAATCACTTCAAAATTCCAGAACATTAACAATCCTTCCTCGAGTTATCGTGTTCACGACTGGACACAACATTCATTAACCATGGTTTTTTCATCAGAGAATCCAACCACTGCTGGCTCAAAGTTCGACAAATATGGGTAAAATGATAGCACGCTGTCTCCCTAGGGTCAAGCGCGCAAAAAGCGATAAATTTGAATCGGGCCACGCTTGTTTAATATTTCTCTGATGCGTATGATCTAAACACGAAGGACGATTGGAAAATGTTTATTATTCGAAAAAAATTCCAGGTACATTTTTTAATGCTATAAAAAACTCCGCTTGGTTGTTCAATAGCGCTTGATGTTCGAATCAACTCTCAGTGAAGCTAATCCTTTTAAAAAAGTATTTCATTTGCTCCACTTCGTTTTTGGCTGAGAGCGAACGGAATTTATATTTCGAACGTAGATATTTCATCCCATGTTTGAAAATCTGTTTTGTAGCCAACCAATATGAAAATTTTAATAATATTATAGGCTTCAACTAGCACCGTAAAAATTCCACCCTTGACGGGATCCAGAGGGATGATTTTAAATACTGGTAATCAAATTTACTGGTGGTGTAAACTGAAGGGTATTTTTATGGATCTAAATAAAGAGAATTTCGTATTGCGACTTTTAGTTGGGACATTTGAGAAGAGATTCTGGGAGGAATAGGTTAGTTTCCTTGGTGCTACATTAGCTGAATGTTCATTTCAGAAGAACTATTATACAGGGTGGCCATTTGAAAACGAAACAGACGAGATTACAGACGAAATAATTTTTTTCGATAGAAATGCTCGGACAGGTCGATTTCTGTTTCGAGGGGGACAACTTAAGATGTAGGTTACGGACGCATAGCGCTTCAACCCTTGCTACTACAACCCTCGCCCCCAATTTTTGAATAGGGAAGATGGGGTGAGTGATACCTCATTTGAAAGGTATTTTTATACTGATTTCAGCACAGTTATTGTTTTTTCATTGTATGCATTAGTTCTCGAAATATTCTTAACTAAGTATTTGAAACGAAGTGGTGTTTTCATGGCACTTGTAGTGTTTTTTTGTGAAAAATTGGCATTTTGAGCTTCAAAACAACCATGTTTATCTAAATGTCGTTGTTTGAAGAATTCTGCGGTTCTATTCGCACATTGATTGTTTGCAAAAAAAAGTGAAATTATTTCCACCCTTTCTGCAATTGAATAAACCATGTCGAACAATGAATTAGAACACATACAAGTACAAGTCTCGATTCAAAACTAAGAATAATTCACATGTCAAGAACCAGTAAGCCAACTTAATGATCTGTTCGTAATAAATAAAAAATTATCGATTCTCATTTTTTTGAAAAAGATATGAATTCAATAATCAACAAAATGAAAACATTATTGAAGCCAACTGAGAAAACACTTCATAATTGAGTCGGGAATCGTTTCACGAATTGGGACAGGAATATTTCTGTGGCATCATTAATGATTTGATTTTCTTGCCTGGTAATCTGATTAGAGATATGTACGTATTTGGACTTTTTGGAGATTTCTATCGATCAAGTGTTACCGCATGTTATTGGAAATACTGCAAATTATATCGAAGATAATTTAGATTGAGTTTCAGGAAGATTGAGCTCCTTCGCAATACGCTTTGTTTGTTCGGTATCTTGATTAAAGATTTCTTTGTCAGTGGATTGGAGGAAGGAAGCCACAGTCATGGTTGTTTTGAAGCTCAAAATGTCGATTTTTCACAAAAAACACTACAAGTGCCATGAAAACACCACTTCATTTTCAAATACTTAGTTAAGAATATTTCGAGAACTAATGCATAAAATGAAAAAACAATTACTGTGCTGAAATCAGTATAAAAATACCTTTCAAATGAGGTATCACTCACCCCATCTTCCCTATTCAAAAATTGGGGTGAGGGTTGTAGTAGCAAGGGTTGAAGCGCTATGCGTCCGTAACCTACATCTTAAGTTGTCCCCCTCGAAACAGAAATCGACCTGTCCGAGCATTTCTATCGAAAAAATTTATTTCGTCTGTAATCTCGTCTGTTTCGTTTTCAAATGGCCACCCTGTATAAAACATAACTTAAGTTCTCCTAAACAAAAAACATCTTCAAAAAATATGATGGATTCACTAAATTGAAACGTAGAATCATGAAAATATTTGAAACCAATGAAAAACAAGAAATAGTTGCTTGAATAATGACAAAATCTAGGGGAAGAAAATTGAGATAAGGTGAAATTACAATTAATATCATAACTTTTAGAATCGTTTCAAAATACAATGTTGAACAAAACCAAAGATTTTTAATCTCTCAGCACCTTTATTGCGTCTTCTTCAAGGTATTAAAGAAATACATAACAAAAAATATTACAAAATACATATGTGCATTACAATAATATAAATAAAAAACATAAAAGAAAATAAAATAATCAAAATAACAAGTTGAAAAGGTCAATTAATGATAAGCAAACATAAAAAATATAAAATAAACATTTATGTATTTTTTCATAGTTTTATAGTTCACATTCGGATATTAACTCATGTTTGTTAATCTTTCATTGTTCCTGACAACTTGCTATTTTATTGTATTTCCGTTTTAATTTATGTATATGAGAAAAAGGAATTATTCTTGGGAACTTTTCACCAAGTATAAAAAACTTCGATTCACCTTTTTATTTACTCCAATAAGTTTTTGACATTTCTTATAATTTAATTATTCAAAGCACTGAGTAGTGAGATTCAATATTTTCTTAATTTCCTAGGAAAATTTATAATTCCGTCACATCAGGAACATTATTTTTTGATTTATTCAGCTGTGGATCTACGAAGAAGATAAAACTTCGAAATATCTTCTGGTAAAGACCTAATCTTGTTAATAAAGTAATTAAAACTTTCACTAGCGGTCAAATTAAATGAACTTTAACTTTGCAGACGGGTAACCGTAACTTATTAATCTGAGGAACGAAAGGTTCGATATTAGAAACCTAATTGGGAAATTGAGGTTTAATTCCTATTTTCTGTTATCAGAACTGGATGAGCAATATATTACTCTCAACTAATTCGATTCCCTTAATCCCTTTGGAGAAAGGCACACGAAGATCATATTAGCTGAGCACTTATGGCTTGGTAACAGACCATCATTTAGGTCTGAGTTGTTTGGTATTCGAATAAAGTACAGGAAGAAGAATTATTTATTTTTATAGGTATTTAAATTTAAGTTAAGTTAGCCCTCGGAAATTTTGAGTGTTGGTTCTGGTTCCGAAAAACTAACTAAAAGTAGGAGTTATTGACATTTGAATTTTTGTATTCTTTTCTTAATAACTAAGAAACCAATCATCTAATTTTTTTCGAAATTCAGTAGTTTGAACAAGATTAATGACGCACGAAATTCTGCAAAATTTCGTGAGGAACAAGCTATTAGAAATTGCAAAAAATTTACTTTTTGTGTGCGTGGTAAACCGATATATTTCTGGTCGCTATAAATAGTTCTCGAACGGTCTTGAAAAAAAAACGGTTTATTAGTTCCGGGTTACACTTACTTAAACTTTGTCTCATTGATTTTTTACCGCTTGCTCTGCTTAAACTAGTGCTATATTGTTTTGCCCAAATGTCTGTTATTTTCGAATTTTATGCCTAAAATGGTCTCAAATGATAGGATTCGAACCTCTGATGAAGAATCCGCGTTCAAACTCAATTTTGTCAGTGAGGCTGGCCGTTTGGTGCTTAGCACAATAACTTTCGAAGGGATTGTCCTAGAGACTTGAAATTTTTAGGGTGAGTTCGGGTCTCAAATGCCTCAGTTAAGTTTGTTAACCAGCCAAAACGTACAGGTGGTTCCATAAAATATGTCCATTCCAAATTTTTGTTCCTCAATATCTCAGACAAAACGAAAACAATAGAAATGAAATGTTGCGGTCAAATGCAAGATGGTTATAATAATCCTCATGCAAAATTTTGTGGCCGTAGGGTGAACACAACCATAGGAAATTTAATCGGAATATTGAAAAGAAGAAACTTCATATTTCCATAAAAAGATATTCGATTCGAGTGAAATTTATTTTGTGAATTGAGATCGATATACTGAATGTTCATCAAAAATTTCGTGGCCATAGCCCATAGTGTTAACAAAACCATAGAAACTTCAATTGAAATATTGAGAAGAAGAAAATTTATATTTTCATAACGGGATATCCTATTCGAGTGATATTTATTTTGTGATTGAAGACTGATATACTGAATGTTCATGCAAAATTTCAAGAGGATCGCATCATCAGAACCATACAATTTATTTTTTTTATTAATAATTTTTTGCATGTGTCATGTTCTGAATGATTTTCAGAATATAGTTCGGATTGAGCTTTTCTTAAATTTTTAAAATGAGCATAATCACAGATCCGATCGATATCAAACTCAATATTTAGAATTATGACATTGACGAGCATCTTTGTACTAAATTTCGTCGAAATATAATATCATAAGAAATGCTTATGTATAACCTAAAAGTGTCGTTCGTATCTCGTATTCAAACTAGACTAATCTTCAGGCTTCTTTCGGGAAAATGAGTTTTTCCAGAAGTATTTCAAGATTCTAAACGAATGAATAGAGAAAAAAATTTATCCCGTTATTCTATTCAGACCACACACTTCTCTGACATGTTTTTCATAACATTTCCCCTATTCTGAATAGTCGAAACGAATATCACAAAAAAGGCTACGTCTAGCCAACGTAAAGAAAGATGGAATTGCTGCAAAACTGAACAGCATGCTGAAAATACCGTTTCGGGGATGTTTCGAATATTGGAAAAAGGGTGCATAACGATGTAATATTCAGGAGTGACGTTGGCACAAATGTTTTATAGAGAGAGGATGATTTGGGTTAACATAAAATTGATATCGTGGAACAATAAAAAGGCTGCGGAATTCTCGAAAGGTTTTATGGTTTTTACTGAAGGCGAATTTTTCCATTTTGAAGATGTCATTTATTTATGTTTGTGCATATTTTATACCCAATTTCTCGAGCAATTGATTGGATATTTTGAATAGATTTCCTTTCTGGCTCCTATCAAATGAAGATAATTTCTTGTTTCGCTATTTTGGCATTATTTATTTTGGCTATACTTTAATAATCACTTACAGAAATAGAATCTCTCTAGTATTACGATCCGCTTTTCAAAGGATACAATTTTCAATACTTGTGCTTAGTCTGAATAATCTGCTCGGCGTGCACTTTTTGCACTCAACTATTCTTTTATTATGCTCTCTTCTTCAAGAGAGAGCAAGAAGTGCACGCCGAGCACTCAGAGCACTCAGAGCAAAACTTAGCAAGTGTGTAATGGGCGCAAATTCGAATTAAATTATTCCTACGTACTACATTAAATTTAGACCTAGAGCCCTGAAAAAACATCTTGATCGATAAAACTAAACTAGAGCTTTGCTACGTGATCGGGATGTTATTTTTATCTCAACATTGTTGAAACGAATTGATATTAATGAAATTCGATATTGTATTGTTAAAGTTTCATTAGGAATCATTACTCACATAAGTATAATAATGAAATGAATGCAAATCAATAATTTTCTTACATATCAGTTACCGAATTATCAAAACAATTAGGTAAAAATAAACCACGATTTGAAGATGTAATTGAAAAACAATGGAAATTTCAACAGGATAGTTCGTCTCCATTTGTTTTTATTTATTTTGATCTGTAGAAAAATGCTCACCGCATATTCTATAACAGCTGATAAGATCGATATCTCTTAGCCCAGAAAACTATATCCATTTGAGAGCACTGAAATTAAAAAGCAATGGGACAGAGATACATGATACGAGTTTCAATACCTACATTTCCATTATCTCAAGGAAAAATATACACTCTTGAACTAATTTGAACATTGTTGAAATAGAAGTAAAAAATTATACCGATTCGGAAATTCACATCGAAAACATACGATATACAACGCATCAGACAGAGAATTTTTTCCTCCAGTTGCACAGATGAATAGGCGAGATAATCAAGTGCGATAACTGAATGAATTCAACAGTCTTACTACAAATATCTAGTCTTGTCTCTCTCTTATCGCAGTATAGTAGGGAACCCGCGAACTACACGTATAGAATTTTTAATTTGTCAGGCTGCCCGTAATACTCGATTCAAGTATTTACTGTTGCCTACCATACTAAAGAATTTCGCTCCTCTAAACGATAAGAGAGAGACAAGAGTAGAATAATGAAGTAAGACAACTGAATTCAGTGTGTTACAGCAAGTGATTGTCTCGACTATTCATCTGTGCAACTGGAGGGAAAAATTCTCTGTCTGATGCATTGTATATCGTATATTTCAGATGTGAATTTCCAAACCTGTATAAAAAACGTCAAAGTAATTTGAATGACAACCAAGAACTTGAGAAATTGTAATATGTAATTCGAATTTTGTGGCAAACCTGTTCATTGTCCGAAAAAATCTGAATTTTACAGTTTTCATGATCATTTTGTATTATTATTTTTTGTTGGTATCAAGAATTATCCTGCCTCGTATGCATTTCATCTGTCGATTCGATAAAATGAAAATTTTTCAACGCAAAATTGAGTCAACGATACTCATGGAAATTTTCCATTGATTTGAATAAAATGACTTCTGCACCTAAAATAACTATTATTCCACAATCTATTACTGAGTAATTATTTGCATTATTTCCATAAACATAAACTGTTGACAGTGTAGGTAATTCTAGCGAAATGATTTCGATATTTATTTTCAAGAAGAATAATTACAGTTTTACAGACGACTGACTGATAAGAGTCGGATAAACAAGTTTCAAAGAAAAGTATTTTTGTGTTTTATGTTTTTCTTCCTCATCAATCATCTTGACTTATGGAAACCGCAAAGTTTCACTGGAAGCATATCGCATCAATGTTTAGTATAACTTCATTTCAGTTTCGATGCAATGAAGTACGAGGAATTTGATTATGATATTACGACGTTTGCGCTTGTTATTAGGGTAGGTAACATTGTGCTATCATTCTGCCTGAATGTCTGTATTTTTCGAATTTTATACCGAAAGTGGTCTCAAACAACGAAACTAAGGGTTCTTAATTTTAAAGTTCGTTAACAAGCCGAATCGGTCAAGTAGTTTCAAAATTATTGACAATTGAATTTCTTTAAGATATTTTAGAAATATTTTCGAAATCGCACATCCGACCATCTCGAAATGGGGTATTTTGAAGAAAAATAATGACTATGAAACTTATGCAAACTTTCGTGAGGAACGTGCTCTTTTTGTTTGATTATACATTGTGAAATAAAGATCTTTTGCGCTCATGTTCATAATGGAAAAACGATGAATCAAATTTTAACAACTGAGGGCAATTATTGGTTTCATTCAATTAATTCTTGAATTCATCTCACCTTCTTAAACCTTGAACCTATCTAAAAAATTTCGAGTTTTGAAGTTGTTCCTTTCGAAATCTATCGTGTTTACAGTCAGTAGAAGGCAAAAACTTCTGACTTTTCCTTTAAATTTCGGAATCAAAAATCGTTCAAAAACAATTTATTCTGGTTTTAATCAACACCAGAATCAATTTTCCGCTACTTGTACATAAACCATAAAGTTGTATTATACAACTTAACTGACTCTGAAGTAATCTCCCTATTTCTTTCAAAATTTACGTTTCAATTTGCACGGAAGATTTTTATAGACATCTGGCAACTTTTCGATTTTATATTCTACAGTAAAATCGGAAGATAAAACTTCTTAAATTTGCATGAGCTGTGGCGGTATCCAAAAGCCAATCAAGGGATTGCCGAGATTCATGGCAGATAAAACTGTTTACCGCGCCGATATCTGGATGGTGCAATTTTAAAAGTATCGATAAAATGGCATTAATCTTAAATTATTCAGGTTTGAGAGCTTATTGGTGTGAATTTTGATATGCATGCATCCAATTTAGTAGACGATGGTACTAAAATAGTCGGAAGTACATATGTGGTCCGGTGATTACTATAAGTTAAAATCTCAAAAACTTTTGTCATAAAGACTCTGCTTTTTAAATTGGATATTTCTCACTCCCTATGCCCCGCACTTCTCTATTTTAATTCTTCAAAAGGGAATATATGGATTGTGATACATCGGATGAAAGGTAATTCGATTATCTTCTCATTTAATCTGATAAGTAGCAATCCATATTCCTATTCGAAAAAAAATGTGTGGAGCATAGGCGGGAGATTTCAAATTCGAACAAGTATAGGAAGAGTTGCTTTTAAAATTTTAAATCCATGGATCCGTGAATTTCCCTTAGTGATAATGGTTTGATTGTAGTACACTTCAATCACAAATTATGATTATTTCCAATCATGTCAATGTTAATCATGGACAATAGATATTGAAACATGTTATCATAATATGAATGATAGTGTGAAAAAATATATTATCAAGGAGAGATGTATGTTTAGTCAGGGATGTCTAGCGTATAGATTTACATATGAATAAGAAGCTGGGGCGTCATCTCAATATGAAAAAACTTCCATTATGCAGCCTGTCACGATCCGTTATGTTATGACATACCTACAGATTCAATTTTCCTATGCTTCGAATGGAATCATTCGAAAAAATCCAATAGGGGCACTGACGCGAATATTTTTTCTTGCATTTGATTGAATGAAAATTATAATTCGAATTGTTTTACGCAGTTTTTCACAAAGAAATCAATATCACTCCAACTGACACACTTTTATTTTTTGAAATCGAAGGGTAACAGAACTGAAGTTGAAAGTTTCAGTCGATAAAACATTAAAAAATCCTTAATTAAATTTATCCGGATTTCTTCATTGATTTATTCTCATTTCAACAAATCTCCCAAGATTATATTCATTTATTTACCATTCACAAGTGTTACATTGTGGAAAATTAAACACAGGTTTACTAAACTGCATAAATGAGAATACTGAAAAATTTAAGAAAAGCCCTACGCAGGAACTTTCGAGCGCTCATTCATTGGTGAGGCAAGACTATTACCTCAAAATTTTATACAGGACTTGAGATTGATAGCAAATATATAAATGCAGAATTTCAGCACACTCGGAACTATCTTTTGGAAATTATTCATAAAATGAAATATATAAAAATATAAATAAAAAAAATTAATTTTATGGTTCCGATAATGCGATCCTCTAGAAATTTTGCATGAAAATTAATTCACTAGTTTTAATTTCATTTTCATTCATTCGAATCGGATACCCTGTTATGAAAAGATTCTTATTTTCAATATTCCAATTTTCTATGGTTTTTTAACACTATGTTCACGAAATTTTGGATGAACATTCAGTAAATCGATATCCATTCACAAAATAAATTTTACTCGAATCGAAAATCCTGTTATGAAAATATAAAGATTCTTCTTTTAATACTTTGGTTCTGTTAACACTATAGCCACAAAATTTCACCCTGAAAATTTCAAGTCTCTAGGACAATTCCTTCGATAGTTATTGTGCTAACGGCCAGACGTCCCCACGGACAGAATTGAGTTGAACAACGGATTTTTCATCAGGGAGTCGAACCCTATCGTTTGCGAACAGACTCAAAATTAGAAAGTTACAGAAATTTGGGCAAAACGATATAGCATTCGGTAGAACGGGCTCTCAAAAATGGAAAAAAATTAAAAATGGTATATTAATGGTTATAAGCCAGTATGGAGTATGAAAATGCTAAGAGAATCTCACTACTAAATGAAGTTTGACAGAACATTCTTCAATTTCTTATTATGAAAATGCACATTTAGAATGTTCGTTCTTGAAAGCTGTCGTTGAGGCCCTATTTTGAAAATGAAATCTTAGCGAATGTCGGTCCATATAATAAAGGTCTCTATCTCATTGCCATCTCATTAATTGATCATAGAAACATTATAGTACAGTCAAATAGGGTTTTTCGCAGGAAAGTTTTGGGGTAGTTTTGATTTTTCCGATTTTTTATGTTTTTTGGGGTGCTGAATCCGAATCTGAGGTTTGCTAGCAAAATTTCGTGGGGGAACATTGAAAAAAATACAAAAAAAGAGAAAAAATCTCATTCTTTGGCAGTTTTCTGCTTATAACTCGGAAACTATCAACTTTTCGTGAAAAACCTTTCCATACAAAATGAAAGTACATGAAATTTTCTACAAATTGTATTACCACAGCTTGTTCTGTGACAACCCGTTCTGGCTCAAATTATAGTTGAAAATGAGGTATTTTCTATGACTCAATAAATGAAAAGAAATCAAATTCCGTGGTTCCGATAATGCGAACGTCTTGAAATTTTGCATGAACATTCAGTATATCAGTCTCGATTCACAAAAAAAATGTAACTCGAATCGGATATCTTGTTATGGAAATATAAAGATTCTTTTTTCAATATTCCAATTCAATTTTCTATTGTTCTGTTCACACTATGGTCACACAATTTTGCATAAAGCTTATTATGAGCATCTTGCATTTGGCCGCACCATTTCATTTCGATGGGTTTCGTTTTGTCTGAGATATTGGGGAACGAAAACTTTGAATGGCCATATTCTATGTTTCATAAAACATGGCCATTCAAAATTTCTGTTCCTCAATATCCCAGACAAAACTAAAACAATCGAAATGAAATGGTGCGGCCAAATGCAAGATGCTCATAATGAGCTTCATGCAAAATTGTGTGACCATAGTGTGAACAGAACCATAGAAAATTGAATTGGAATATTGAAAAAAGAATCTTTATATTTCCATAACAAGATATCCGATTCCAGTTGATTTTTTTTGTGAATCGAGACTGATTTACTGAATGTTCATGCAAAATTTCAAGACGTTCGCATTATCGGAACCACGGAATTTAATTTTTTTTCATTTATTGAGTCATAGAAAATACCTCATTTTCAACTATAATTTGAGCCAGAACGGGTTGTCGCAGAACAAGCTGTGGTAATACAATTTCTAGGAAATTTCATGTACTTTCATTTTGTATGGAAAGGTTTTTCACGAAAAGTTGATAGTTTCCGAGTTATAAGCAAAAAACTGCCAAAGAATGAGATTTTTTCTCTTTTTTTGTATTTTTTTCAATGTTCCCTCACGAAATTTTGTTAGCAAACCTTAGATTCGGATTCAGCACCCCGAAAAACATAAAAAATCGAAAAAATCAAAACTACCCCAGAACGTTCCTGCTAGGGGTTCTTTTGAGCACAAATTGAATTTCAGTTCATATAAAACTCATAATGCGTTTTACTTGCATATGTCAAAAGTATGAATGAATCCATTTTCCACCCCCTTACAATTTCATGTTTTTATGGATGCGATTGGAAACAATTGTGGGTAAATACAATACAGAAACTTTATTGGAAGTATTCGTTCGAATAATTAGATCAGTTTTAACAACCGAATGGGAATAATTCTCATTCGATACATGGTGGAATAAATCTCCATTAAGTATATTTCCGTACAATACTAATCCATATAAAATTAGAACGAAAAACCATTTGGGTAATGGGTCGCTAACCTATTTATGACCAACAAATATCTTTATGGATATTTTCCACCCACACAATGAAAATAGATCAATCGATTAGTGTGTTGAAAATATTCCCTGTGGGGGTATAAATCTATTATTCTGTTTTATTTATGAACGTGAAACTGTAATATTTTACTATGGAATCGATAAAAGCACTGACGTGAAGACAAGGTGTCTGTAAACAAATGCGAGGGACTTTTTTTCGAAATCGAACCCCCTTCCAAGATAAAGCCTTTGGAAGGCGATGACGAGTTGACAGTTTTTAATTTTTTTACGGCTTCTTAAAAACACAGTCATAAAACTATAAATTATATAATTCATTAAGGAGATGTTACTCACACAATTTTTTTGATACCATAACTTTTTTATTAGGGGTTCAAAATAACAACCCCTTATGATTTTCGTTCAAGAATTGTTTTCGTGGGAGATTTTCGAAAAATGAAATTCTCTTATGGGTTTCCATTCAATTCTGTGGAAAAAAGTCTACTACAAAAATTCTTGTGAAGCACTAAGTAGATGTTACTCACACAATTTTTTCAGCTCTCATGACTTCTCGGACAAAATAAAAACTCAGAAGCAGTTATGATCACTGTTTATTTCATTTCATCGTATAAGTGTTCCATAGAATGAGTATTCTAATATTTTGTATGTCTATATGACAGGAGATAAAGATGTTCTATAAATCTTTCTGAAGGTTTAATTACTAATTCCGTAATATTTCAATTTCACATATAGAACTTTCTTTCGATTAATAAGCATAATTGACAAGACCAATTTTAAGCATATACGAGAAACCATAAGAGAATTTTAATTCTCGAAAATCTGTCCCACGAAAACAATTTTTGAAAGAGGATCATTAGGGGTTGTTATTTTCAACCCATAATAATAAAGTTATGGGATCAAAAGAAATGCGTGAGTAACATCTACTTGATTAATCATATTATGTATAGTTTCATGACTCAGTGTTTTAAAAAAAATAAAAACTGTCAACTCGTCATCGCCTTCCAAAGGCTGTATCTTGGAAAAGAGGTCGATTACTAAAAAAAAATTATATGCACTACCCCTGCTTATTTTCATCGAGAAATCATCTCCCAAAGTCCCTGGCGTTTGTTTACAGACACCTTGTATATTTAAAGATTTCAAATTATTCAAATTATAATGAACTAGGATTGAAATGAGCGATTATAAGCTCTTTAACGTAGGAAAATGATGTGGAAGTAGAGAATAGATGGTACATGATATGCTTGGTTGCATATTTTTTTTCGAAATTTAAAAATTAGCCCAAGTATGGTCACAAAAAGGACTGCTAGTTCCACTTCTATAGATTGGAGAAGAAGATGTTTTTAGGAACATGGAAATGACGCTTTTTCATTACCGATTGCTGAATGAAATCTACCTTTTGTCAATTTCTACTTTTTGTTGCTTTGTGATCATAGTACGAGTGAAATCTTATCGAACACAACCCTTGAAGTCTATTGACAAGATCTGTCAAAACCCCACAAAAACTTCAAAATTAATCCGAAAGCAACAAAAACTCAAATGATGGGAGATGAAACCAAACAATCCAATGACGATAAAGAAACAGAATCCAAAACGATAGAAGTTACGGTCAAAACTCAGAAAGAAACCCAAAGCTTAGATATAGCAGAAGAAACACTAGTTTCGACCTTCAAAGAGATAATAGCTCCAAAATTCAACGCAAATGCTGAACATCTTCTACTAATATTTGCTGGAAAAGTGATGAAAGATCAGATGACGTTGAAGCAACACAATGTACAGAACGGTTTCACTATCCATCTGGTGATAAAAGCGGTTCCTGCTAAAAATGAGTCGAATGAAGCTAATCAAGGTTTACCAAGAGCATCTAGCAGTTTTGCCAACATCGATCACAATCCTTTGCTTGGTTTAGCTGGTCTTGGTGGAGCCAGTAATCCGATTATTGGTTCATTTTTACTGGATGAAAATTCTGTAAGGGCTTTGTTGAGTAAGTTCTGGTTAATCGATTGATTTAAATCTCTGTGATAATGTTTTCTTTCGATCATTTTCTTTCAAATTTGAATTATTGTGATCCTCACAAAGTTGTGTTCATATCTATAGTCCGTTCACGAAAGGTTGAGCACATAGTAGGCGTTTCTTTATTTATCTGAAGTTGGCAGTATTTACTGTCATAAAGAAAAATAAAGTCAACGTTGCCGAATGTACTCGGTCTCGTCAGACGAGTTTGCGAGTTATCAGAGAACTCTATGCAAAATTGACAACATTGCGTATCAATCTGACAAGAAAATAAAGAACATAACCTAAAATTTTAATATACACAGTGGAATATGTCAAATTTCCATGGCCAACCGACGGCTCAACCTTTCGTGAACGGACTATATATTTCTGATCTAAAAGACAGTTGATTTGAAATGAGTATGACATTGAAACTATTTATTGTACCGGGTGTCCTAAATTCGAAGTGGTCTCAGCAACCCGATGAGCTAGAACAAAATGAGTGGCATATTTTGGGCTCGATTTTTGAGATAATTCATTTGGTGATAACCGCAACCTTCTAAGTCGAACCGTTTTCGAGTAATCAGAGAAAATTGGAAAATGGCCTCAAATGAAAAGTTTTCACAACTTCTTTATTACTGAAGTTATAAACATGAAACTAAAACATTATAGAGGCACTTTTTTCAGTAGAATTCATTGAAGTAATTAATTTTTCTTCATTAAATTTTGTTCTAGCTCATCGAGTTTCTGAGATCCCCTCACTAGACAACGAATTTAGGACACCCGGTACAAGCCTATCAACGAAATTTCAGAAACTTAGCCTTATATCTCTCGATTTTTTCTTTAAATTGGTAACCCATGTTTTAATCTACTGAACGATATAAGAAAAAAACAGAAAGTTGTTATTTTCTCGGGAAAATATCATAGATTCCTTAAAAACACAGAAAAACAGTACCTTCCCCAATATCAGCTAATTTCAGGATTTTTTTTTATGAAATGTTTATAATGAGTTAGGAACTTCAGACCAAGTTGTGAATAGTTTGAAATCCATTATCACTTTGAGGTTAAAACTTGAAATATCGTTCAATGAGATCGGTTGGTAAATTTGCAGAATACACCAGTGACCTTCGTGAGGCGACATTTCTGACGTTACATATTTGCAGTCTTGTTGCCACATTGTCGAATGGAGTTATATCCCAGCTGAGAATTCGTGGCCCAAGATAAAGAATACCGATTTGGAAATTCACATCGAAAACATACGATATACAAGGCATCACACAGATAATTCTTCCCTCCAGTTGCACAGATGAACAGACGAGATAATCAAGTGCGATAACTGAATGAATTCAACTGTCTTAATGCAATAATCTAGTCTTGTCTCTCTCTTATCGCAGTATGGTAGGTAACCCGCACTACACCTATAGAATTTTTAATTTGTCAGGTTGCCCGTAATACTCGATTCAAGTATTTACTGTTGCCTACCATACTAAAGAATTACGCTCCTCTAAACGATAAGAGAGAGACAAGACTAGAATAATGAAGTAAGACAACTGAACTCAGTGTGTTACAGCAAGTGATTGTCTCGACTATTCATCTATGCAACTGGAGGGAAGAATTCTCTGTCTGATGCATTGTACAATATCGTATATTTCAGATGTGAATTTCCAAACCTGTATGTAAAATCTCATAAGTCGGTCAAGTTTAACATTAATTCTAACCATGGAATGTTTTCCTCGATTGAATTTTTTCATTGAAAATATTTCCATGTGGAACAGGTTATAACAAAAATTTTCATCGTGAGATATTTATGATTATCCAAGGATAATTTGTAAGGGCTACAACAAAATATTTTTAGCGGATTTTCATTATATGAAGTGACATGTTGAACAGGGCGTGTAAATACTGAATGAAATTTATTTTCGGAATTAATTTTAGTAACATAAACGACTTCATTAGTGAAATTTTTCGTGCGAGGCAATATACGTTCTCGTGAAGTAATTGTTTCGGCTAGCAGTCTCAGAATTATATTCCGTGCACGAATCTGTGATTATTCGTAACGACGCCACTTTGCATTCTCTGTGCTCTGCTCAGCTCTGACACGCCGTAAGTCAAAGTGACGCTATGATTGAATGCGGAAAGCAACGCGATCTACATTGAACATCGTTTGAACGAACCTTGGTTTTGGGAAAATTAATAAGTTTTGTTTAAATATTTCAGTTCGACATCTCCCGTAATGTACATGAATTTTCGCTTTTCCAATATGAACAAGTGTGCAATAAGGCTTGTTTGTAGGACATTTTTTACAATAAAAACTGATCTGATCGATATCATCGACATTATGGTCATTTCTGTCACTTCCGCTTCTAACACTTGATGCAATTCGGTAATTTTTCGCCCCTATAAATTCTCACGATGCAATGCGAGGAAGTGTGTGCTGAAGAGGACTATTTCTGCCTTCGATGCATGGCGGTCATTTTTCGTCTGCTGAAAATAACCACGTTTGCAACATGTCATGATCTCATGATTCAATCAAAAATACATCAAAGTTTGAGAAAAGTTTTCGAATGCACTAAAGTATATGAATACATTTCTAACGAAAAACGTATTATTGCAATCTTTTTTAGAGTACTTCTTTATATTGGAAAAACATTAATTCTTGATTGATTATATGGAAAGTGCTCTTGAGCGCTCGTTATACTTGAACGAGTGCTATTGTTTTGCCCAAATGTCTGTAATTTTCGATTTTTGAGGCGAAAATGGCTTTAAGGATGGGTTCGACTCCCTATAATGAAGAATCCGTGGTTGAACTCAATTCTGTCCGTGGAGGATTGTCCTAGAGACTTGAGATTTTCAGGGAGTGTTTGGGTCCTGAGTGCCCTCGGTTAAGTTCGTTAACCAGCCATATCGTACAGGGTGTTCAATAAAATATGGCCATTTAAAATTTTTGTTCCTCAATATCTCAGACAAAACGAAAGCAATCGAAATGAAATGTTACTGCCACATGCAAAATGCTCATAATAAGCCTCATGTAAAATATCGTCGCCAAAGTATACACAGAATCATAGAAAATTCGATTGAAATATTGAAAAGAAGAATTTCTATATTTCCATAACAGGTTATCCGATTCGAGTGAAATTTATTTCGTGAATCAAGACTGATATACTGAATGTTCATGCAAGATTTCATCGGAAAATAATTCTGGTTTAATTTATTGTGATTCAGTACTTCTTAAGAACAACTTCTCACAAAAATTTACATTGGCACCATATTTCAATTCAGCATTCAACTTTTTACCAAGCTTCGATTCGACAATCCTCGAATTTGTTGACTCGGAAAACGCACTTCGGCGATTTCTGTTCTGTTTATTTCGTAATTCTCGATTTCCATTTTGCAGCTCCGTCTCCCCCCATTTGAGTTGACCATAAAAATCTATTATTTCAGCACAAATACCGCAGATCCAAGCGCTCGTTGAATCTAATCCCGAATTCAGCCAGATCATCAACAACCCAGAACTGATCCGGCAGACTATAAACATGGCCACTAACCCCACTCTGATGCAAGAAGTAATGAGACAGCAAGACAGGGCCCTCAGCAATATCGAAAGCTTGCCTGGAGGTATGAAAGAGATGATATTGAAGGCCTCCTCTAAACGCAAACATGTAAAATGTCAGATTATCATTTTGGGTGGTTTCACTTATTCTATGTTCGCTTTTAGTTCAGTACGTGGGGTTATTTCATCGCGAATGATGGGGAAGTAGTGGTTTTTTAGAATGTTATTAGGCTTGAAGAGGTAATGAGAGTCTAAGGTTTCGACCTCTAGGCATATGCGTAGAATGGAAGTAAATTCTTCTAGGATTTGCGTTTATTCCAAATATTCATCATAGTTATCAACAACCTAATAACAGTTCACAATTTTGATTTAGATTACTCAATATCTACTCACTATCTAACCTAACCTAAACTAACCTAACCTTGCCTAATAACAGTTCACAATTTTGATTTAGATTACTCAATATCTAAGCTCACCGGCAAAATAATAGATCCACTCAAAAAATCGATGATGTTTGTTGATTCATAAGTATGTTATTTCAAGTTCAATTTGATTGCAGTTTTTTTTCAATTGTAGGTGTGTTCATCCTTAATAAATCACCACTTTTGAATTTCAGAAAAATTCCATTTCTTCTTTCATCATCAAGACACATCTTCTCTTGACAATTTCATCCTCTATTCATAACAATAGCTCAATTTTTGGTAAAAATACATGGTTTTTAGAGCAACATTAAACTCCACAATTTCGCCATGGCTATGAAAGTACTTTCACAGATTTAACCTTAAATCCGAACGATATGAAAATAAACTGAAAACTGAGTGAAAACATAAAACAGAAGAAGCTTTTCCCGACATGTTCTTCTGTATGCATCGTTTATTGGTGACGATTTCGTGCTAATGCTTTATAATGCCCGACAGCATCAACCGCATATGGCTACGATTGCCAGGAAGTATTTAGCATTCGACTGGCCTGCTCTAAGATCAGATTTGAACACAATTGGACATGTTTGGATGCTCTTGGGAAGAAAATTTGATCTCGCGTACCAACTCCTGAAAATTTGCAGCAGCTCAGTGATGCTCCAATTGATTCAAAAACTTAATGAGGGCATGCCGAGACGAATTGCACCTGTTATTTGCAATTTATCTGGGCGTCAAACACGTTTTGTTTATGACTAAGTTTTCAATTTATTTTCATTAGGTTAGCATTCTAGATTGAATTTGTTGAAGTACTGTTCTAGCCTGAGCGAAATTCAATGTTTCACTGAAAACCCTGTATCTTTTACAAAAGTGGAGCTATTGTTATAAATGAAGAATTAAATTGTCAAAAGAAAATGTGTCTTTATGATGAAATAAGAAATCACAAGGTGAAACAACTGAATCACACCAGGGATAGTTCTGAATTTAGGATAAAATATCAGATTTTGTTTCACCCTGTATAAAATGACGTATGCCGTATTTCTTGAAATTGTGATTGAATAAGGATGCCTACAATTGAAAAAAAAAATTCATTCGAACCGGACTTGAAAAGACATATTTGTGAATAAACTGAAAACTTCATCGATTTTTTGAGTGGATCGATTATTTTGCCGGCGAGTGTAGTTAAAATTTCAATAAATCTCCGAACTTCGACTCATAGCTCTGTACTCTATCTCTTCTCAACATGTAGCTCGTTTCTTTATCGACTTTTCCCTAACTCTGCCGTTTCCGCTCACAGATTTCTTGACTCTACTCTCAGCTCTGCGGTATTCGTACTCATATTACCTTAGTTCTTTTCGTCTCGTCGATTCTACCCCCTTCCCTACTCAAGTCGAGGGCGTACTACTACCCTTGAATCCCTACCTGAAGTGATCTCATCTGTCCAGAATCAAAACGATTCACGTGCGGTGTTAGGAACTTGTACTAATGTGACTCGCCGTGTGAAATACCGTCATCATTGTCACTCGCACCATTACTAAAGCCTTGTTCGCACTACGCTAGTAGTTTAGTCGAGTAGCTAAAAATTTAGTAACTAAACGTGTGGCAACACCAAGAATTTAGTCGAGTAGATTAGTGTATAGTTTAGTCGAGTCGATCCATTTGATTCTATTTTATCGGTCGTGTAGAGTACCCCACCACGCGATACTCTTCACTCGCTCAAGGACTAGACAGGTCCGAACCGATCAGTTTAGTCGACTGTATTAGTATTGCTATTTGCCGCCAACATGTCCCATGAATAACCTTAAATCATAGGTAAAATACTTGTTCTATACCGTTGGAGCGGCGAAATCAGCCTTAAATTCGTAACAGAATACCTCGAACATGAATGATTGTGGAATATTAAATCTGAATCATACAAAAACAAGTGAATGAAGCAGTCTGCATACCAGGATACAAACTTCTTCATCCATCCCTTCTAAAAGAGCCATCACAATTTGATTCACAAGTTTATTCACTTTATTACGTCGCAATTTTCATTTCGCTTCAAAGAAATCGCGTAAAAATGTGTGCGTTGCGAGTTGTTCATTCGACAAAGCGCTTCTCACTTGTGAACTCTACTCGACCAAAGTGCGAACGATTGGATGGACAGTAGATTTCTCACTACTCGACTAAGCTACTAGCTTAGTGCGAACAAGACTTAACATATCATGAATACTGAACAGGTACCCAGTTACTAGAACAGATGTTCAGGAACGTACAAGAACCAATGATGAACGCAGTGGACGAAACCATTCGACCTGACCCTTTTCCCAACATTGCCAATGAAAACCCACCAGAGTTTCGACAGCAAGGCGCAGAGAACAGAGATGCCCTTCCCAACCCTTGGTCTGCAACCAGGAATACTGAAAATGTCACCCCGGGTTCGAATCCCTCAGAAGCTAGACCTGCTGAACAGAATAACTTGGCTAACTTGGTTCAGCAAATTATGCTCAATACGGAATACGATCAAAGTAGGTAAATTGTTGATGGTACGATAAATTGGTTTGAAACTGGTAATTATTCGATACCGGAGATCTATGTTGAACCTGTCCATTCAATTTACCGTAGCTAGGTGTCCTATTTGCCGTGTAATCAAATTATCGGATGTAGTATGCCAACATGTCGAATTTTATTGAATTATCGATGGTTCCAAATGTCAGAAGGCAATTTGCGATAGTAGGTATGGTTTTACATATGTTTAATTTGGAATGATTACATTTCTGCGAAACCGATCGGATACAACACATTTTACGAGTAGAGGGTTGTCACCATAGAGATAGGATAGTATAGAGTTGCCATCATTGAAATAAACGTGGTATCAGATGCGCCATATTACTACCACCTAACGTCAAATTTGAGAATCGTTGATTTTCTGATTTTCTGGAGGAGTTGTGATTCTTGAACCTGTTCAGGCCCGCCGCTAGCTGTCTGAGCGCCCGCGTGCAAATACTCTTATGCCGCCCCCAATAGGGCGCTATATCAAGGTCGTATCCAGAGAGCAATTCGAGGTGGGGGGGGGGAATTGGCAAGTTTAGGTAACAGATGGTTTTTTATGACATGCAATAATTGGCATAAACGATACGGTACGGCGACACTGAAAATATTCAATTACTACTACCTGGTTGTAATATTGGGAAACAGAACATCTGCAAATTATTCTCGTAGAATATTCAACAGAATCAGAGATGCCGTAGGAACTTTCTGAATCGATGTTTCTTTCAGGAAAATTTTCCTGAGGGCGCAATTCGAAGTTCCGGGAGGGCAATTTATCGAAATATGTGAATTTTTCTATCTTGAAGTTTTACGCCATAACTGGATCTAGGCGATCTCAATATTTCGCCGGTAGGGGGGCACCTGCGGAACTTCGGGGGGCGGCAGTGCCCCTCCCGGAAATATACCTGAAAGAAACACTGCAGTGAATTCACCGAATTCCGTGGATATACGGAAATTATCGATGTTGGCCGCCTGTCCTCCCGATCCTTCAGAGAAAAAGTCTCTCTAAGGGGGATGGGGAGACCTTGCCGCCCCCAGTGTTGAACGGAGTTGGAGAAATTTCAAAGCAGTTGGCAAAGTTTCGATCGCATATGGCAAAATTTCTATGTTTCTATGACAGTTGGCAAAACTTTAAAGCAGTTGGAGTTGGACAACCGTCCCCCCTTTTTTCTCCCCCCCCCACTCACCACGTTGATCGACCCCTCAAAAAAAATTCAATTTCACTGGATTTGCCGCCCCCCTGGACGTGCCGCCCTTGTGCCGGGCACGCCTTGCACGCCCGCCTACGGCGGGCCTGAACCTGTTTCTAGTTAAATTGTGATTTTTTCTGCTGAATAATATACAATAAAATGGTATCGTGCACTGTAAGGCTTTCTTCAAGCAGGGAAGACAGATAAGGAGAAAATTAGAGGAAAAACATATCACAGGTAGGGATGAGTATTGAACAGATCCGCATTCGAAATTTTTGCTAGTCTGTCTTGGTAATCTGATATCTTTCTTTATGTGTATATCGCCTTAAGAAAAATTGTTCATTTGATATTCAATTTACCATAATTGAAAAGGATTTCTTAAGACCCAGTGGTACTATTCTTCCTTACTCAATTGTATGGCATAACGCCTCTTCTCTATTATATCTTGATGGTTGAGTCTATATTTTATGTTCTGTGGTTGCGTCTTCAGGAAACAACGTAGTCATTCGCTTCGAAAAGTTTGGAGCTTTAAAACTGCAAGATATTTTACACCTCCTCACTGGCTTTCTAATAGGAACAAAACAGAATGCCTCGTAAGTCTTGGACAAAAGAAATGGTGCTCTACTTTCTTGAAGCCATCCCAAATTTTGGATTTCAGTGATAAGGAGCAGAATAGGCCTTAAAGTTGCAGTGATATGTGACCTTATTGACTGTCTACAATATACAATGGGTGTCCTTCTATGGTATATGTAAATGTACCTATAAGAAGGAGTTTCTGGAGAAGGAGAAAGCCAAGAGGAAAAAACTCTGGCGGAATCCTCCAGGGATGGATTATTCCACTGAGTTCCCTTGGACCTTTGAGACAGCGGTATCCAAAAGATATCTGGATCTTGGTAAGAAGCAATTACACTTTCCCACTGGCTTTCTCACAGGACACTGTCGCCTCAGGAAGCACCTGTTGAGGATGGGATTATCGGACATTGACGAGTGTAGGTTCTGTGGGTAGGAGGAAGAAACCCCCATTCACCTAGTCACGGAATGTCTTGGCATTGCGAGCCTGGGGAGGGAATGCCTTGGCGAGAAACTTGTAGGAGTGAGGAACTAGCCTCGTTGAAGCCATCACATTTATTAGATTTCATTAGATTTCTGGAACTGGAAGTAGAGCTGTGAAGGGTTTGGCCAGAACAGCTCTGTAAGGGGGCACAATAGACATTGAGGTCGCAGTGAACTGTAACCCCTTTTTTAAACTAAACTAAACTTATTGAGACGATGAGTTCATCAACTGTGATAATTCACGTCTCCAAATATTGGAGTTGCAGATAATTTTGGAGCAAATAAAAAAACCAAAATGATAACATTTCAGTTCCCAGAACTCAGCATAAATATGGTATGGAAGTTATCCAATAATGGGCACCGTTCCTATCTCCGACCACCACTGCGAATTTCCGGCAGATGTAACCGTAAAATAACGACCCATCCTCGACCATCAAAATCGTCTAAACGAACCTACGCTAGCGAACGTCGAGGCGACGTTCCCCCATAACACCACACGTGAGTTTTCGTGAGTGGAAAGCGCGCTCTCGTAGAAAAACCACGCACGAGCTCGCATGATTATTGCTCTCGAGGAAAACGGGGGCGCAATGTTCGCGTGGCACGGCGATAAGTGGAAATTTTCGCGGTGCGGGAAAACCGGTAGAGATAAGCGGGAAATTCGCGTATCGGCTCTGCGAGAACGGGTGGTGCGTTCGGATCAGATGTATAACGAGAGCGATAAAGGGTTTGTAATATATTTGGTTGACATCGTTATTGGAATTTGCCAATAAATGAAACAGCAGTTCCAACATAAGGTTTTATTCCATACTAACTGAAATGAATGCGTAAAATTCAAAAAGCATCCTTAGCGCATACGCATAATGGATACTTATCAAAACTTAAATCTAATATATTACAGGGTTGATGGTCGGTGGAAATGCGGGAAAACTAGAGTCAAGGTCATGATAATAGGTGTTTTCGGTTAGTGCGGATTGCCGCAGGGATGATTTAATTGAGTTGAATGTTTTATGTGTTCATACTCAATTTGCAGAGAATATTATACACTGCAAAAAAAAAATAACGTACATTCTGAAAATCACTAGGTCTGTGCGAGCAGTCATAGATATTCCACCCCATACCATAATCGATCTTCCCCCGAAACCAGTAGTATTTAGGAAATTGCACTGAGCATATCTTTCATGTGGACGTCTGTATACAAGGGAATGTCGATCACAATGGTAGAGGCAGAATCTAGACTCATCTGTGAAGAGAACTCTTTCCCAATCAGCTTCTTCCCAATGGATATGCTCTCTCGCAAAATCCAAACGCGCCCTTCGATAGGCTGGGGTAAGAGATGGGCCTCTTGCCGCGACACGAGGCCTTAAATCATATTCTCTGAGGCGATTTCTTATTGTCTGAGTGCTAATTTGCACCCCATGAGTTTGGTCAAGCTGATTTTGAAGGAGGCGAGCGGTTGCAAACCGTTGCCTCAACGAAGAAACGTTCTTGAATGGCAGTTGTTACCCGTGGTCTACCCTGTCCTGGTCTTCGGATATTCATACCTGTCTCCCTGAATCGCTGCAACATTCTGGACACACTTGTATGGGAAATTCCGAACCTTTCTCCAATTCTTGTGTATGTCCGCCCTTCTTCTCGCAAAACTATCGCTTGGACACATTCCTCTTGGTTCAAATTGCGTGTTTCGCGTAGCATAGCGATCGAGTGTAGAAAATCAAACGAAAGAAATACTATTGATCACTAGAAATGATCGAGAACAACTGATTTCAGAATGGAGCTAATACATTCAAAATCTGATAATCTCATCCTTTTTTATTCCTACTGGGAAAAACATCTGTATTGAAGAAAAACGTTGAAAGTGGATAACGTATGCATGCATAATTCTGATAAACATAATTATCATTGAGAACACCTTCAGTTGTAGAATAAATTTGAGATTTCCATAATGTGCGTTAATTTTTTTGCGCAGTGTAGAAGAAACATAGAGAATTGGCCCATTTGACAACTTTAAAAACCATTATCTATATATCTATCTAATTGAAGAAAGAATATTTTTTTTGTTAGAGAACTTTTTTCCAATTGCAAATTTCACAGGAAGTGATTTCGTTTTCATATTATTGCGCAAAGTTCCGTTGAATTGGATTCAAAACCCTCACCAGTTTAACTGATGTACCTTATAAAGATAATACTGAATTGGTTCATGAATTTACAGACGTCTTACCAGGGATGAACAACAATATTGCCCCAGAAACAAATTATGCAAATCAGACCGACAGACTCGTGGATCTTCTTGCAAGAATGCGAGAGACGAATCGACAGAGCAGTGGTGCGTACGAAGAACAATACAGAAACCAACTAGACCAGCTTGCTTCTATGGGCTTCGAAAACCGCGAAGCTAACCTAAGAGCTCTCATTTTGAGTTTTGGTGACGTAACTGCCGCTGTTGATAAGCTGTTGAACCAAAACTTGGGAAGCGTTGAGTGACAAATTTCATATTTCGAATATATTTTATGTACTACAGTTGTTGCAATAATCATTACGTTTCGATTATGTTGATTAGGTTATCTTTTATGATTTTGAGGTTATTTTCAGAAAAATGGGTTTGAACTCCCATAGAACAACTACTGACCGAAAATATAAATCATATAGCAGTGGCTGCAATTTGACACTGAGCTACAGAGAAGAGAATAATCTACTCTTGTTGCATGTCGAAATAGCAACGTCGCAAGCTTCAACCAATCATGAGAAGAGAGAAACTTGGCTTTCAAATTATTATTGTTTGGTTAGGTTTATTAATTTTGTATTTCTTAAAAACTTTATAGGTTTTCACTCCCAGTCTCTGAAACAGAAATAATTAAAAAAATTTTGATTAAGATGAAGTGCTCCTGCGAGAATCTTTGCACTTATTTGTCAGGAGCAAATTGGTCTTGAAAAAATTGTTGCCTAACAGTGAAACTGAAAAAGGAAATAAATGAAAAGGATAATGTAACGTTTCGGTGTCTATATCAGACACCTTCTTTAGACAAACTCGTAAAATCTTCAGAATTGTGTGTTTTTTCATTTGCAATCTGATTGACATGCAAAGTTGTCAATACGTATAGAGATGTTGATTTATTTAATTTTGAAATTTCCTGATGTCATTTCTTTCTTCAACAAATCAATCCAAATACGATCCATTCCAACAGAACAATTGGTCATATTATCAACGTGATCTAACAAAATACATGTGGATTTTTCAGTTTTCCTTTTATAATTATCAGGTTCCGTCATTAGGATCTTTGTGTTGTTCCAGTTCATCATATGATTTCCGCTATTTGAACATACATGATCAGCGAATTGTGATCTTGTAATGTTTCTATTTTTTATGTTATTCTTATGTTCCCGTTTTTTTATCTCTAAAGGTCTTGATGTTTCTCCTGTATAAGATTTTCCACATACACAGGAAATATTGTAAACACAATTTTTTTATTTTTGTGTCCCATTCATTAGTTTCGTTCTGGTTAGAATGGATCTCAAATCATTTTGTGTTTCGAAAACAGTTCTTATGTTGAATTTGGAACCAATTCTTCTAATTTTTTCTGAAAGGCCAGGAATATAAGGAATGACGTTCAACAAATTTGGTTGTTCTTGACGGTTTTCTGTTTGTACCTGATCATCATTAGAATTTTGATTAGATATTTTTCGTTCTAAATTTCAAATTATTCTTTCTATAAAATTTGGTGGGTATTGATTATCTTTAATGAAAAAAATTTTATTAATTTTGGGTGATGAGATATCATTCGAAATTGTCTACTAAATTCGTTATCGAATACTTGACTCGTAGGTACGTGTATTCCTGAGCTGTATTGTATAAAACATCAATCAAATTCCGAAAATCGTAATTCATGGCACACAATCTAACGTCCAATTATTCAAATCATCATCGCGATGAATGAGGTGGGAATTCCCAGCTGAATAATTAATAATTGTAGTTTTGTCCAGTAATTGAAATGCATATTTGATGTAGTTCTATACGCTCATTCTCAGCCCCATTTGAATCGATCCAAATGACAGCTATATATTTTTCGACATAAATGTTCATTGCGTCCGGTTGAAAATACAAATGATGAAATTATAGAGTACTGATAGCAGGCTTCTGACAAGTAATCGTGGAAATTATGTGTAAATAGGCTGTCAGGCACGGACTGATAGAATTTTGACGTCCAACATGTTTTAACACCTTGATTATCAAACAGAAATGTACACAAAAGTAACGAACAAAAGATTAAGGAGAGAAATGTAGGAAACGTAGCGACAACGATGATGTTAGCGCCATCTGTGTGTCAGGATTAAGTACTAAAATTCAGGAAAATTGGTGAAATAAAAGATTGTAGAGGCCATTTTGGGTAAAACAAGGACATTTGAAAACATTGCCATGATTGCACGTGGGTAACTTATCCGTGGCTTAATTTAAGTTGCGTTTCGTACTGTGTTTATCTATTTTGTGTGTGCATCTTTTGAAATTCAAAATGGTTTACGAAACATATCGAATAGTGATGAATAATAAAAAGGCCAATCCTGAACTTGCATTTTTTAAAAAGAAAATGGAAATGTAGGTATTGAAACTCGTATCATATATCTCTGTTTCTCATTGCTTTTTAATTTCAATGCTCTCAAATGGATAGAGGCATGTAAACAAGCCGTGTGTAATCACAGTTGCTACGGAACAATCTGTGAGCTCCCATATACTTGGTGGTTCCTGGTTCTAAAATTTGAAAATACAGGGTGTCCCGTAAGTAAACCGACAAACTTTTAGTGGACATTATAGATCTTATTTTAGACAGATTCGACCCAAATCATATAATGCAAAATTGCTTCGTTAAGGAGCTAGGGCCCTTTGAAGATGACGTCCTTTCCACACTTTTTGCCACATATTCGCAAAACGGAGTCACATAAAGTGCTAAAAGTTTACACATAGGCTAATATCAAAAATACGCATCGATTAGATTGAGTGCATTTCTTTCATGTCAAGCACAATCATATCATTTGGGGGAGGGGCGAAGGGTATTTTTATTTAAAATTTTTTAACTTTCATTATTTCACCAGATTCACATCATATTCATTAACTCTGATGTTTTTTCTTGAAAAAAGATGCTCTTGTATAATAACGCCCAGATGCACCATTTCTGAAAAAAATAGATTTGAAATTTTCTCTCTCACTCAATGTTCTTTTTTCAAGAAAAAACATCAGAGTTAATGAATATTATGTAAATCTTGCGCAATAATGAAAGTTAAAAATGTTTTAACTAAAAATACCCTTCGCCTCCCCCAAATGATACGATTGTACTTGACATAAAAGACACGCACTCAATCTAATCGATATTAGCAAATGTGTAAACTTTCAGCACTTTATGTGACTCCGTTTTGCGAATATGTGGCAAAAAGTGTGGACAGGACGTCATCTTCAAGGGGCACTAGCTCCTTAACGAAGCAATTTTGCATTATATGATTTGGGTCGAATCTGTATAAAATACGATCTATAATGTCTACTAGAAGTTTGTCGGTCTGATTACGGGACACCCTGTATATTTGACATTCATCTTAGATCCTTGACAACGATACAAATAGAAAACTCACGTGGATCGATGGATTGTTGGCTACTCAGCGAGTAGACAGTTTTGTATGTAATCATCACACATCTCTCACACACACACACACACACACACACACACACACACACACACACACACACACACACACACACACACGCACTCGCTTCTAAAATCACACAGTAGCAGCTCGTAAAGTATCCCACCATTCGGAAAATGCCTTGAAAACTTCATGATAGCTCAATCAAACCAGACGTAACCTTAATAATTGAAATAAATTCAAAACACCAACATTTCCAGCATCAAGTGAGTGGAAGCGATGTGTCATTCTCTCAACCAAGCTGTAAATCGTTTCTTTTCCTCTGCTCTTCAACAAAACTGACGGTATTCAGTTGAAAAGCGGGTACGAATGATTGAGTTTCCACATAAAAACCCTCATATGTCTGATACGGCCTTAAAAACAGATACAAAAAGAGTGGTTTTGAAACAATACACAGGACTTCCACTCTACTTCGAGGATCTTTTGTGATGAAGACAGATAGAAAAATAAATTTTCAGTCTTCGCAAGAGAAGCCTCGAGAGGGAGATAAATTCACTTCATTCAAGGGTTTCTCCCAGATCCATAGGGATTTTCTCCCTCATATTCCCGAAGTTACATCCCGATTCAGGAGGTAGTTTTAATTTGATGGAAACTGGGTGATGTTTATTCTACCAGATGCTGGATATTTGCGTGTATTTAACTGTGTTCAGTTTAATTTAAAACAAAGCTGAAGACGAAAGCTTATATGTGGTTCCAATTGCGTGGAACTGTTTTCGCATTGTGACTTTTTGAATGAAATGAATTCGAAATTGAACCATAAATAACTCAATTTCAGACATTTGAATTAAGAAAATACGTTTTTTTCGGGAAAGGCCGACAGAATATCTCAACATTTCTACGCATATACAATACAAACCCCTGGAAAAAAGTCCTCACTCCTCAGCTTGTTGTCAAATCAAGCAACTTCTAGCTATCATTTTCATCTGATTGGGCTGAAATTTCATATTATATCTGAAGAAACTGAAAGAACTCAAGAACTAAAATCAATTTTGATGAAACGAAACCTTTGGTATTTGAATAAAGTTGCAATCTTACCGAAGGATCATATTTTTTATCGCATTTCCGAATAAAATATGAAAATCGATAGTGTTATTCTACGCGATTGTCAAAAAGATATTGTACGCAACACTCCGAATATATACTCCGTTCACGAAAGGTTGAGCACATAGTAGGCGTTTCTTTATTTATCTGAAGTTGGCAGTATTCGCTGTCATAACGTAAAATAAATTCAATGTTGCCGCATGTACCCGGCCTCGTCCGACGAGCTTGCGAGTTATCAGACAACTCTATGCAATATTGACAACATTGCGTATCAATCTGACAAGAAAATAAACATCATAACCTAAAATTTCAATATACACAGTGGAATATGTCAAATTATCATGGCCAACCGACGGCTCAACCTTTCGTGAACGGACTATAGCTTTTTTGTACAACTGTCAAAAAAACTTGACTTTTCTTCATCATTATGGATGATCATTATTTCATCGTTGAAAAAAGTTTTTTTTTCACCGTTAAAAAAAAGTCGTTTCTATAGTAACGACAGACAGATCACTAAACTCATAGAAATATTGTATTGGAAGCATTATCTCCAATAATTATATTTCAGACGATGAAAATTTATATTCACAGTTGTACATAAACTGTTGTTTGTATTTCGTGCGTATAAAATTTTTATTTTATTTTATTTATTATTATTAGTTTTTATGACACATTCAAATGGATTTTTTGCGTCGACCTGCGGTTTCGGCCAAAAGTGGATACTCTCATGTGCCATGAAATAAACACTCATTTTAGGCACTTAATACAAAAATACCTATTTTATACAACTGTCAAAAAACTTGACTTGTCTTCATTGCTATGGATGCGTAAATGATAACTTTTTTTCACCGTAAGTCTTTTCTGTAGTAACGACACATAAAGATTACAGAATGCATATAAATATTGTATTGGAAGTATTATCTTCAATAAATATATTCAAAACGATGTAAATTCTCATTCCCACTTGTACAAAAAATGTTATTTATATTTCGTGCGTATAAAATTCGTGTTTTAATGGCACATTCAAGTCAATTTTCGGCCTCAACCTGCGGTCTCGGCCAAAAATTGACACTCTCATGTGCCATGAAAAAAAATGTACGCATACTCAATATAAAAAAAAAACTATTTTGGACTCGCAGACTTTCAGAATGAGCGAGAATTTTGTCTGATTCGTCCAAAAAACCCTCTTTTTCGGATTTGTTACTTAAATTACTATTTCCGCCGACCTCGAAATAAAAGGTGATTTTAATGTGTACGAAATTGATCATTAATGACCCATTTTAATGCTCAATTTTTTGGCTATTTTAATGTGCAATCCTCATGGCAACCGTTCACAAATTATTCAGAAGCACTACGAGAAATGTCAAAACTCTACTGGAACATAGAATCATAGAGATTCCTTTATGTCAAATGTATTTCTTGTGCAAAATGAGAATGTATTTCAATCAAGAATTTATACACAATTCATGTTGAGATCGTCGGAAAAATCTTGTAATCAACTCGGTTATTAATCGAGCGACTAATGGTCTCGAACTATTAACGCGTTCGCTCCGCTCACGCATTAAAATATCTCGACCATTAATCGCTGTCTTTAATAACCTAGTTGATTAAATAACTATTTCCTACTCGAAACGTTTATTTTGAATTCGTTTCTTTCGGAAATACTCAAAGCCGACCGTTCACGCTTGAAATCACTTGTTATTGCTTCATTTAGGTAGTAATGAATTTTTTCGCGATTTTTATCTATACGTTCATATGTTGTTGCTAGAATGAGGACAATTTTCGGTAACTTCTTGTGTTCTAAGCGAAAGCAATGAATTTTATCGAAATCAGTAAACAGTTATTTCACCACGACAGTCACTCAGCAAACTGTGGTAACCCAGATTCACTGTACAATAATCAGAGGTAAAACGAAACATTTTCATTTACTAGACTAGAGTGCTTGATACATTTCACAGATTAAATTCACTTCGAAATGAGAAAGCAGAACGCCTCAATAAAATGGATTGGTTTCTTATGAGGACTCTTCCAAGATTTCAAAGAAGGAAATATGATATTTACGTTCATTTCTGCGGAAGAGAATCGAATTACGTGAAGAGTTATGAATAGCAGTACTCCATTTCGGGATTATAATAGAAATGGAACAGGATTTCGGTATTTTGCGGAATTGGACGCCATATAGAGTTATCTCAATCTCATCCGGATATAATTTCGTTGATACAATCTTCCATCGAGTAAAGTCGAAATATATTTTCTTCTTTCCGCTGGAGCATTTCAGAATCGCCATATACTTTCTGCTGTTCGATTCATTCATATAAAACAGAATGAATTTCAGTGTACCTTCAACTCCCAGGATGTTCAAATTTGAATTATAATGTACCCCATTAGAACAAGTGCGTAAAGGTTCTGACTCTACATCATTAAGTAGATCAAAATTGATAGAGTCAAAGGAAAACCATGGAATTTATTACATTTGAGACCGCGTATGTTCTGCATAACAATTAGGAAAAATGTCTCGCTCAATGCTTATAAGGGTTTTCCAATAATAGGTGTTATTTTGATATTCAAAGACAAATGCCATTTTTCAATATAGATGATCGGATGTTTATTTCATTATAAAGAAGAAGCGATGCCGTTAATAGTGGAAAATAACATCAGGCAAATGACCACCACGACCACGTTTACAGGACCATATCCTTTTAATGAAATTTTCCATAACCAAATCGCAAAGTGGCTGCCTTATGTCCTCGATAGCCTCACGAATTACATCTTTGAGGTCTTGAATCGACGCTGGGATATTGGCGTAGACCTTCTCTTTCACGTGGCTCCAAAGGAAGAAGTCGCAAGGTGTAAAATAACAAGATCTCAGTGGCAAATTGTGATTACCTCTTCGAGAGATAACACTGTCCGGAAACTTTTCCCGCAGAAGATCAATGGTTTTGTTGCTGGCACGTAGTGCAGTCTTGTTGAAAGTAAACGTTGTCCAAATCAATACTATCCAATTTCAGCCATAAAAAATCGTTTGTGTGCCTAATTCCAAAGATCTACGAGGAATGGACAAACCTGGGTTTTCTTCAACACTTTCGGCTACAACAGCAATATTCTCGGCAGTTCTTGACCGAAGTGTTATTCTTCACATCACTAACTTGTCCCAACAGCTCGAATTTTTACACCAATTTCTTTAATGCGGTCCGACAAAGTGCTTCACGACGACCCAAAAATTTTCTAGTTTTACGAACCGTCTCTGCCAAATTTTCACCATTTTCAAAGTGAATTTAATAATTTCGATGCGTTTTTGAGGCGTGTATCGTTCCATTTTTATTAATGGCGTTTTTCTACCATTATTAAAACCATTAAAAACTTGTTGCCTTATTTTCTCTGCGCGAAAATAGCAATTTTCTCGTGGAGAAAAGCTTACAGTATCATGGATTAATGAAAGCATCCTAGATTGCTTTTCAAAAATATACTTTGAGAGGAAATGTGAATGAAATTTCATGAATAATTATTAGTTAATCAAAAGGATTACGGGGAGTGTGAATAATTCGAATTTGAAGTGTATGAAGAAAGCCTTTTGTTTGTGGAGTCAGTGTGAAACCTCCATGATGCATAATGAACCATTTCTTTTTTAATGAGTCCTGATACGTAGACCGAACACTTGCGTGGGTGCTCGAATATTCAGTTGAGAATTGAGTTCCATTCTTTCTAGGTTGACGAAATGGTTTTTTCTGACGACCACATGGGGAAATGACAAATAGAACACTATTCAGTAACTTAGAAAATGACAAATATAACTCTAGACATGAAAAGTTAGATATAGTCCGTTCACGAAAGTTTGAGCGCGTAGTAGGCGTTTGTTTATTTAGCTGAAGTTGGCAGTATTTCCTGTCATAACGTAAAATAAAGTCAACGTTGCCGAATGTACCTGCCCTCGTCCGACGAGCTTGTGAATAAACACAGTGGAATATGGCAAATTGTCATGGCCAACCGACGGCTTAAACTTTCGTGAACGGACTATAACTCCCTAGAGTTGTTATTTAGAGTTCGAGAGTGTCAATTTGGCATTTATGCTTCATTGTTATCTCAAATCATAATAACTATACCATCCCCATTCTTTCCTATTCAAAATTCTATAAATCATGAATGCAGAAATAAATAGTGATATTCAATATACTCTTTCTGAAATTGGAGAGGCTGCAAAATAAAACTCACTAAAAAACTGAAATAGAGAGTTATTGAACGAAGCTCATGAAGATGAAAGCTTTGCTTGAAGCTGCAATGTGAATAGAAAATATTCGAGACAAAGGAAAAAATTCTCAAGTAATGTTGTCAGTCACTAAAACCATCAAGAAATCGAGAAAATTTCAATCTGTCAATGTGTGGAAATGAATAAATTGTCAAAGATACCTTCAAGAAGTGCAGTGTTTTTGAAATTGGAGGTAGCAGCGCTTTACATCTGAGAAGGTCTCGTAGAACTCTTTAAAGGGCTAACATAAATAGTTAGAAGCGTCACGAATGACAGAAGTCCTCGACCGTAGGCAGAAGGATACCTCGAAGAGTCAGTTCATAATAAAATACAAATTGCAGAAAATTTACAACGTTTTTATTCTGCTGAACCGATATGGAAGGGTCTCCGAGAGCTGGCACGAATTTTAGGGTAGGTATTTGAGGCAAGCTGAAAACTTGTCAGATACCTCTCCTATTATATCCCAACTCGGGATTGCAGACCTAGCTGGTGAGTAGCGGGGCTAAATCAACCCCTACATTTTTAAAATAAATATTTTTTTCCCCCAAAAATATATTTAAGGCAATACGCAATTTATATATGTTGCAGTGTAATGCTTTATAAATACTAAAAAAAATAAGCCATATAATTTAATCGGGGTTTTAACATTGCCAGACGCGTGCAAAGATATTTTGCAAAAAATGCTTTTGAGGCAGCTTGAAATTTTAATGGAGTGTTATTTATAACTTAAAAATAAGATTCCCAAAAAGACAGATCATTTCGGTAGGGCTTTCTATCTGAAAAAAAAATAAATATTTTTAAAAATGTAGGGGTTGATTTAGCCCCGCTACTCACCAGCCAGGTCTGCAATCCCGAGTTGGGATATAATAGGAGAGGTATCTGACAAGTTTTCAGCTTGCCTCAAATACCTACCCTAAAATTCGTGCCAGCTCTCCTACTATCTGGTTCCAATGAACCACTGAATTTAACAATAACATCACATATGAATATACCGGTTAACCTTTTCTCTTAATTTCAATACCTATCAGTGCCAATTATGTTCGTTATAAAAACTCACTAGTGAATTATGGAATAAAACTCCACCTCTAAGAGTCAGTTCATAATAAAATACAAATTGTAGAAAATTCACAAGGTTTTTATTCTGCTGTACCGATATGTATAGTCCGTTCACGAAAGGTTGAGCACATAGTAGGCGTTTTTTTATTTATCTGAAGTTGGCATTATTTGCTGTCATAACGTAAAATAAAGTCAACGTTGCCGAATGTAACCGGCCTCGTTCGACGAGATTACGAGTTATCAGACAACTCTATGCAATATTGACAACATTGCGTATCAATCTGACAAGAACATAACCTAAATTTTAATATACACAGTGGAATATGCCAAATTTCCATGGCCAACCGACGGCTCAACCTTTCGTGAACAGACTATATATGTCTGGTTCCAATGAACCAATGAATTTAACAATAACATCACATATGAATATACCGGTTAACCTTTTCTCTTAATTTCAATACCTATCAATGCCAATTATGTTCGCTATAATAACTCACTAGTGAGTTATGGAATATAACTCCACCTCAAAGGGTCAGTTCATAATAAAATACAAATTGTAGAAAATATTCAAGGTTTTTATTCTGCTGTACCCATATATATATGTCTGGTTCCAATGAACCAATGAATTTAACGATAACATCACATTTGAATATACGAGTACCATTAACCTTTTCTCTTAATTTCAATATCAATGCCATTTCTGTTTATTATAGTAACTCACTAGTGAGTTATGAAATATGACTCAACTTCGAAGGGTCAGTTCATAATACAACTCAAATTGCAGAAAATGTACAAGGTTGTTGTGCTGCTGTACCGATATGAGAGCGTCTGGTTCCAATGAACCAATGAATTTAACGATAACTTCACATTTGAATAAACCGTTAATCTTTCCTTTTCATTTTAATATCAATGTCAATTCTATTTGTAATAGTAATAAATAAATAAAATAATATTTCAAAAAGGTTATAACTCACTAGTGAGTTATGGGATAAAACACGTTAGTGTCATCTCTGAAATGGCACTAATGATGAAAATATAATAATTTTCATGTATTGGATAAATTAAATTCAAATTTTGTTGTCGGGCATTCTTGCACAGCGCACCCTAATATCTGAAACAAAAGAGAAACAGTACGCCCACCAGTACCTACTCTTAAACATCCCAGTGTCACCGAACGTGAGCCCATAAATGACTGGTTCTAATTGGTAATTTAACGAACCTTTTTCCATTCTCTTTGGCGTCCAGGGACGAAACCCATTCACGTCAAACTTTTTCGCGGACGGCATGTACGCCCACGCTGAGACCGTATCAGGATCAGAGAGGATTCTTTTCGCTCTGGTAATAATTTTCCATTCTGCTCATGGAGCCGTGAACGCTTGCAAAAGGGACGAACGGAGGTTGGAGTTATGCACCCGGAAGAATCCAGGAAAGACCATTTGCCTGAGTTATGGCTCCCGGGTCCTGGATGTTCTTATTAACGGAGTGTTTTCTCTTAAATCAGTTTGCGGGCTCTTCGGGAACATTTAGCTGTCTTGAAACGATGATTCGTTTGATGGGAGTGGAGGTGCTAGGGTCTTAAGGGTTATTTGCGTGGATTTGAGCTGATACGCAAAGAAGTCCTCGAATTTTGAGATGGAGTAGAGAGGCAGTAGTGTAATCATTAAAATATCGTTTGCGGGTAGTTACTGCTTGAAGTCGAGTCTTTCAGATGTACAAAAATATCCAAATGGAACGGTTTTGAATATATTTGGATTACGGAGATTGCCAGTGCATGAGGGTTAATTTATGTAATTTTTTCGAAATTAAGCTCTATAAATTTTCTCGTATATAAAGTAATAAAGCATATCTGTGTGTATTATACACTGTAGGAAAATGCGAACGGAGTTCATATATTTCTACCTATAATACAAGACTGAATATAGTAGATCTCAGAGTAAAAAGTAAACCTAAGGTGTTTTCGGATACTTACTCGGGTTAAGTCGATCCCTATTCTTCGCGTTCGTTTACTCCACCCGAATATTTAACCCGTGTTCGGAAAGTACGGTGCTGTTAACTCGATCATTGACAGGTTGATCTATCGTACCCTATGCGAGAGCAGGGTTGTAGAGTCACCGCATGCGCACAGCATTTCAATTTTGTATTCGAAAAAGGCAGGAATAAGTCTTCTACTCTTCTCTTAGAATTTTAATATATCCTATTCCTAAAAATTATGGAAAGAGGAGAGAATTTGGTTCAGTATAAAATGTGTGGTTTCATGAGCCGAGAAAATAATGTGAAACAACTTTCTCATAACTCCGGGTGCAGAGCCTTCTGCGTTAAAGCTGAAGCCTTCTTTACTTCTTCAACATAGAAACTCAAAGATAACATTGAACATGCGAGGGCACACCTGAAATTATAAGAAATATTTTACAGAAGCCAATAAATCCAAGCAAAGCTAGAGACAATCAGTAAATAAACTGAAATTGAAAAAATTAATTCTCTACTTCTTCTACTCAAAATTAACATTAAACATAGAAGCGCACCCCAGAAATCAAAAGAAATATTTTACAGAAGCCAATAGATGTAAGTAAAGCTAGAGACAATCAGAAAATAAACTGGGACTGAAATGAATCCATAAAATATTTGGTTATGCTATTGATACGATGTGTTCGTAAGCGAAGATCCTGGGTAAATGCTCCGAGTAGATCCGTCACGTGACCCAATAGATCGAGTTAGTAACCCTGAGTAAGTTTCCGAAAACGCCTCTAGAGATCCCTTCAAGCATTTGTTGACGCAATCAAGTAGAATCTGTTTAAGAACAAGAACAACATTCGGCGTTGCGAACTTGTGCCGTATCTTTATTCCGTATTGGTATAGTTGGTCCCTACTAGGGTTTTAACAGCTAGAGTCTGTTATAGACAATTCTATAAGTTTGGCAACATCGTTCTGTTACTATTTACGTATTTGATGCGTCGTGTGTACATTTTTGTTTCGATTTGACGTTCATAAACTGAATTATTTTACTGGTTTGGCTGCAGTTTATTGTTTCTCAAAAGTATTCCGATAATTATAGCTACGGCAAAATTACGAAAGTATTGTATTGCATTCAGAAATTATAGAAATTAAAAAGTTACCTATTGTTTAGGTACCTCACCCCAGTTCTGCAGGTAAAGTGTGTGATAAAACATGAAACAATTTCATCAATTAGGGGAAGTGTGCCTATGATGGCATCCTGCTTATGATGGCACACTTCAAAGAAGTCTGTTAACATCAACTGAACAAACTTATATTTACTGAGTTTGTACGCCAAATGGCATTTACAATTGATATACGTAGTTACATCTTGAATACGTGGCAATTTGTGACTGTTATAAGAGTTCAATCATTTGGGTAAGTGTTGATGTATGATAGTTCTTTCATTCTTTCTCATTTTATTTGGATATTCAAAAAAGCTGTGTAAAAAATGATTATACTTTCCTTTAATCACTCTATAACAATGCTTTTAGTGTTTAGGTTTTTTGGTCTTTTTAGTACCTTTTTCGCTTTGTTGAAAAATATATGTTACTTATGCTTATGATGACATAGCCACAGTGTTCCTATGATAGCATAGGATGCCATCATAGGAAAAAGAATCAAGATCAACAGATGATTCCTCCAAAGCCTGGTAATTCGCAAGAAATATTAGAGGTATCCGAAAATAATGAAAATGGTTTCAAGTGAAGTATCGAGATCATTGAAAATCATACAAGAACTCGCACCACTGCCAACTGCCGTTGCAGAATCAACAGTGGACAGAAAAAGAAAACGAGGAAAAGTTGGAATCCTCAATACAACCCCTGACATAAAAGAAAAGAAGTTGAAAGAAGAAGAGAAGACAAAGAAAGAGAGAGAAGCTAGCTAGAAAGGTCAAAAGACAGATTAAGTTCGTAGAAGAAAATGAGGAAAATGAAGAAAGACATTATGACGATGATTCAGATGCCGCTTGTCTTTATTGTTATCAGCTGTTGTCCATGTCTCGACCAAGGAAGAATTGGTTGCGTTGCCAGAAATGCGCCAGCTGGTGCCATGCCGAGTGTACTAGTGCAAATCATATTCGTATGTGAATTGTGCGTATAAAAATTATATTTTTATATTTTGACGATGCCAAAGAATGTAAATTTAGTTTCTTTACACTTATATTTTCATTTTCATGAAATAGGACTGCTATTTTCTTCAATAAAACATTTCAATGAATAATATCATTTT
Organism: Propylea japonica; assembly: GCA_013421045.1. Lineage (NCBI taxonomy): Eukaryota > Metazoa > Arthropoda > Insecta > Coleoptera > Coccinellidae > Propylea > Propylea japonica. The sequence goes on along the minus strand of CM024242.1, from coordinate 80,452,163 downwards.
ATTTTAAGTTATATGCCATCAAAGGACATACATGATCTAATGATGGCACCTGTGGCCAAATTTTGAAAAGTGCTATAATCCAAATTTTTAACAATTTATATTGAAACTATATATAAGAATGCACACTACATACGAGTAGCAGTAAAACTGTACACTCGATGACATAGAAAAATATTCCTTTAATGAAATATGTAAATAATTCGTTAAGGGTGCCAACATGGGCACACTTCCCCTATACTTGTAGTCATGCAAAAATAACGTCAGTATTTTTTCGAGTTTATTCCTAATTGTTTTCGGCTAATTATCGTCCATATTTTTTTTATTTCGTTCACTCCTACCAACAAAAAACTACCCCAGCATCGTAATTCACGCAAAACGTTCAAGAACGATATAATCAGCAGTACATTCTATTGTAATTCGCAGAACAGAATATCCGACGGCTATTAAGTCCTCACATTACCGGCATTTGGCCTTAATTTGAATGTCCGGTGTAATTTGAATGTAATGCTGCATGAATTAGTGTGTTCGGAATGTTGGTAAGACTGCCTTGGTGGCGTTAGTGGCGCTGTCCGGCAAAGGAAATCCCGGATATGTGCGGATTTGGCTGGCGGCCATAATTTCTGGATCGATTCCTGAATCGCTGATTCGAGTCCAGGGACAAACAGGAAATTTTTTATATTCTGTCTGGTCTGTCTAGGATATTCGATGTAAGAAACGGTTGTCTTTTACGGCGGACTGTTGGCCACCCTGGCTTGCCTAGCGCAGGAAGGTTGAATTTGTTTACGGTGCTGCTGTTGTGATGTCGAATATGAGGCAATATCTTCGCGGATGGAATAGGGACCTAAATAATAATGGCTCCATTTCCTGCGACGCTCAGAAGATCTCATGAATATCAAAATGTATTTCCAACTATGTGATATTTTGTTGATGTTATATCGATGTATTTCGTTGAAGGAGTTTTGGTTCATAGGAAAGCTGAAAAGTATAGAATTTCAGTCAAAGAATCGATTGATATTCATCTATTCATTGCTGAATCAGACTTCCTGATGACGAATCCGTGGTCAAATTGAAATCTGTTTGTGGGGGCCGCCCGGTCGTCTGACCGTGAGCTCGATAGTTAACCTAACATAACCTAAAAAATAATGGCTTCATTTCGTGCGACGCTCAGAGAATCTCATGAATATCAAAATGTATTTCCAACTATGTGATATTTTGTTGATGTAATGGCAATGTATTTCGTTTAGGGAGTTTGGTTCATAGGAAAGCTGAGAAGTATAGAATTTCAGTCAAAGAATCAATTGATATTCATCTATTTATTGCCGAATCAGACTCCCTGATGACGAATCCGTGGTCAAAGTGAAATCTGTTTGTGGGGGTGAGCACGATAACTTTCGAAAAGATTGTCCTAGAGACTTGCGATTTTCAGGGTGAATTAAGTTTCCAAATGCCACAGTTAAGTTCGTTAACCAGCAATGATATGTTGTTCCATAAAATATGGCAATTCAAAATTTTCGATCCTCAATATAACTCAGTCAAAACGGGACAAATCGAAATGAAATTTTGCGCCAATATGGAAGATGCTCGTTATTATATTTTGTGGCCATCGTGTTGACAGAACCATAGAAAATTCAATTGGAATACTGAAAAAAAGGATCTTTATATTTCCATTACGAGATATCTGATTAGAGTGAAATTTGTTGAGATTTATTCGTTGAATGAAGATAAATGTACTGATTGTTCATGCAGAATGTCAAGAGGATAGCATTTTCAGAACAATATGAAATGCAATTGGAATAATGAAAAGAAGAATCTCTCTATTTCCATATCCGATTCGAGTGGAACTTATTCTGCGAATAAAGATTGATAAACTGAATGTTGATGCAAAATTTCAAGAGGATCGCATCATCAGAATCATAGAATTTATTATTTGTAATTTTGAATAATTTCCAGAATATAATTCCGATATTTTGCATTTACATATTTAGTATCAATCTCATTGCTCCACCAATGAACGAGCGCTCAACAGCAGTAAGCAGTAAGTAAATGTCATTTCCTCACAGTAGAGAAGTATTGACTTTTTCCCTTGGAAATTTTGCCAGGAATGTTGAAATTTTTATATTTGTCATTTCGTGTTTTTAGAGAACCGATTTTTTGGACCTCACCTCGTTACTATAAAATAATCGCTTACATTTCACTAGACTATCATATCAGAGGCCTATTGCACCAAATACATTGCAACTTTTCGCTTTGCACTTTTCAAATTTTCAAATGAATTACATTGCACGAAGCACATTCATAATTGAAATGTGCGATATGAAAACTCAAGAGCAAAGTAAGAATCACTTCGCAGAAATTAAATATTGGGAGAAATGTTGTGCAATATATAGTTAATTTTCACTCTTGAAATTTGTCAGAATGCAAAGTGAAGAATTGCAAAGTATTTTGGTGCAATTGGCCTCAGCTTGCGTTTCAAGATATACGATTGTTTCCTAAACATGCGGCAAAAGGGGGTTGTTCCTTGGACTATTTTAAGCATGTTTTGTCCTTTGATGATTTTTGAAAAACCTCTTTGTTTCGAAGATACAGGGCGAACAATATTTTTCATATTTTTAAATTAATAATAGTTTAAATAAAATGCGGTACCTCACTATGTTTACTAAGTAGGTACAATTTATTTTTAAATTTATTTAACAACATTCCAATTACTAAAAACGGCCAGTTTTTTGACTTAAAATTAATAAGTTCAGATGGTAAAGGAATACAGATTAAACACGGTTTTCATTTGAATTCGTTTTGTGATGTATTAGCAATTAACATTTTATCTTTGACTATTATAAATCGCTATAATTTTCAACAGTTTTTGTAGGTTAAGTTAAATTTTCATGTAATTTTTCATAATAAAATGTTATTATCTAAAATTTTGTTTCCCCTGTATTCTTAGAATAGTCCAAGGAACAATCCCCTGAATTTTTGCCGCATGTTTAGGAAACACCCTGTATATTGGAAAAGTCGTGGGTAGAATAAATTTCAAAAAATTTCTCGAAACAAAAGCAAAGGTTTATTGCCTGACAAAATATCAACCCATAACGGAATAATTATTTTCTACTAAAAATACTGGAGCTATCGAAAAACAAATCGTGCATTACATTACCAATAAGCTACGCATGTATAATCAAGAAAATAAATAACCTTTCCGTACACAACTCGTATCGGAAAATTGGGAAATTCTTTTGCGTATAAAAACATTTGGGGATCAATCATGTGGAAATTATTCCTGTGTAGGGCGAATTTCAATTTCATTCGGTTGAAATCTCATAAATAGATCTTTTATGGATTCAATTTCGGGGGAAAAGGCAAAGATATGACGCACGTACGGGCTGAAATATGTGTGCTTTTTAATACATTATTGGAGTTTCGCCGCATGTCAATATTTCATAAGGGTGGCCATTTCAATAAGAGCTCAAAGATTTTCAAAGAAAATGAAACGAGCTTTGTATGAGGTATGAACAAGTTTGTGTTACAGTTATTTTAGCAATGTTATACTCATAAAGGGTTTTCCAATAAGAGGTATTATTTTGAATAGCCCATTATTTCGGTAGATGTCACGGTTGAAGCTGTCATTTGTTGACATTCGACAAGTAGAAACTACGCCATTAATGAAAATGGAACGATACACGCTTCAGGAACGCATTGAAATTATTAAAATTCACGTCAACAAGCAAAATTGACACATCTGGGGCTTGGAAAACCCAAGAGTTATTGTTGAAAAGCCTCTCTATCCTCAACGTGTGACTGTTTGGTACGGTTTATGTTCTGGCGGAGTCATTGGACCTTACTTTTTCGAAATAGGCTGGAGCAACAGATACGGTGAATGGATTGCGCTATCGAGAGATGATTAATGATCTTTATAGCAAAATTGTCTTTCAACAAGACCGCGCGTCGAGCCACACAAGCAACGAAACCATTACTCTTTTGCGGAAAAAGTTTCCGGACCGTGTAATCTCTCTAAAAGTTATCACAATTGGCACCGAGATCTTGTGATTTTACACCTTGCGACTTCTTCATTTGGGGCCACGTGAAAAAGAAGGTTTACGCCAATAGCCCAGCGTCGCTTCAAGCCCTCAAAGATAAAATTCGTGACGCTATCGAGGACATAGGGTAGCCACTTTGCGATTTGGTTATGGAAAATTTCATTAAAAGGATATGGTCCTCTAAGCGTGGTCGTGGTGGTCATTTACCTGAATTTATTTTCCACTATTAACGGCATAGTTTTTTTATAATGAAATGAACATCCGATCATTTATATTGATACATGGTATTTTTCTTTTAATATCAAAATAACACCTTTTATTGGAAAACTCTTTATCATAGTGCAAATTGTCACAGCGGCTTTCCATAGACCCTCCTATCTGTTTGAGCGCTCGTTCTACTCAAACCAGTGCTATATCGTTTTGCCCAAATGTCTTTAATTTTTGAATTTGAGCCGAAAATGGTTTCAAATGATAGGGCTCGACTTCCTGATGACGAATCCGTGGTCAAACACAATTATGTTCGTCCGGACGTTAGCACGATAACTTTCGAAGGGATTATCCTACAGACTTGAGATTTTCAGGTTGAGTTCGGTTCCCGAAAGGCGAAAGGTTAAGTTCGTTAACCAGCCTAATCGTACAGGGTGTTCCTTTAAATATAGGCATTCCAAAATGTTATTGTCATGATGAACTGATGTAATTGAGGAAATTAAACTGATTTTGTCAGAAAGCAATATCAGTTCAAAATCACAACATTCTCAAATAGAACGCACATCAGCTGATTTCGCATCAGTTTGGAAGTGTTGCAGCGTCAAATAGAAAGGGCCTCAACTCCAACGTAAACAAATCAATCTTTTATATCCAGCCGGCTACAAGTGTTACTCACGGAGCTCACGCCAGCAACCTATTAAAACACCATCTTTTCAAGCCAATACGATAAATCCGAAAAAATTAATTTACCAGATCATTGGTCAGCGATTTCCTTTTACGGCCGGCCTGATTCATTGCGTTACAACAGTTTTGCCAACATCCATTGTCTTCATTTATTGCTGCGTCGTAATGGGAGCGCGAACAATTGGAACAAATGGAAGCCAAATAGTCGATAATTCGTCCGGAAAAGTTGTGATTTACGAATCTGTTTATTATGGTTGGGATGAGCGGTGAGATGCCGTAGTTGGGAACTATTTGGTGAGAGTTAATTCATGTTGGGTTGGTATTATGTTTCGTTAGACTGACAGTATCGAAATTTGGTAATGTTTTTCGATGACTATTCACCTCAGAAAATTAGCAAAATGGATGTGTTTTTATACAGGGTGTTTGATAATTTCAAGTTATAACCTAGAAAAAGGATATACTAGACGTCAATTGCTGTATGGTAGTATATTATTATGGTAGTATAGTGAATTGCATCGAGTGAAGAATGGTCCAAAAATGTATGGTTGCAAAGATATGGCGGTTTTTCAACTTTTTCTGCTTCGTTATTGAAAATAATTAATTTTGTGAAAACTACTCGACTGTAAATATTCAATGAATATTTTTTTACAAGCTGAGGAGAAGGTCCTTATTTCTTTCGAAAATGTAGTCACTTAAAATTTAGATAACCCCAGATATAGAGGAAAGTCGCCCAATTTTGGATATTTTTTTTGATTGGCACTTTTTCGCTAGTGATATTAATTTTTTGGTTATATTTTCCTGCTTTAAATATGGCATAATCTTAATGATAACATATCAAACAAACTGAACTATTTCTCCCCCCAACTGATATAAAAATTGGATTAACTGAAAAATATCAATTTTCGTCATTTCAAAAATAGGTTCCTAATATTGGATACTCTATCCAAAATAAGACACCTATATTGTCCTTGCAGAAATTACAAACAAAACTTTTTTTCTCAAGTGGCGTTGATGGGATTTTTCATGTTGTCCATATCCCATTTAAAAAAAACAATCCTCTCCTAGGCATTGAAAAAAAAAGAAATTAACTCCAGAGGCCTATTGCACCAAATACTTTGCAACTTTTCACTTTGCACTTTTCAAATGAATAATGTTACGCTAAACGCATTTATAATTGAAAAGTGCAATGTGGAAACGCAAGTGCAAAGCGAAAAACACTTCGCAGATATTAAATCTTGAGAGAAATGTTATGTTATATAATTAATTTTCACTTTGTAAATTTGTAGAATGCAAAGTGCAAAGTGAAAAGTTGCAAAGTATTAAGGTGCAATAGGTCCCAGGTTCAAAATTTTGGATATCCAATTACGGGCTACCTTCCCTATCCAAAATTAGGCAATTTTCATGTTTTAGGTTCTGTGGCTGATTAAGAATGGTTGAGCTCATTGTAGAGGAATTCATTTCATGACATAACAAATTTCAATAATTCACATCCACTATTTAACTATTTTTCATAATTTACAGTTGTACCAATAAAACACTAGGTACCACATGCAAACGCTAAATTTTAAATTGCCATCTAGTGATAACAGATTGAAATACATAGTTTACGGGGGATGAATTCAGATCAAAAACAAATAGTTTTCTGCATTCAATGCCAGAAAACTCCTGGTAGAATTCGAGGTGACGGAGTATCAAAAATTGGGCTACTGTCCAAAATTAGGCGACTTTCCTCTACAAGGTCATAAATGGCTTCACCTGTTTTCCTCATAAACATGTGCCCTCTTGGGGTTGATTTTGAGATAGCACTCCTGAACGCACGTGACTAGACTCTATTCACCAGGAAGATTAAGATCATAGGCGAGTTGGAAAAAAAGCTGTATGTATTATTCTACGGAGTTCAGAGAAAAACATGTCATTGGACTAGACTCTTCAAATGAGAGAATCAAGGTTACTCACCTTAGAAGAGTTAAAAAATTTGTTGTTCTGAGATGAATATGACACTGGACTTCACTTTTTTCAAACAAGAGAATAACATTATTCACACAGGAATTGTTCGGAAATTATGTGCTTTTATCTACGACTATCATTATCCAATGATGAAACCAGAGTTATCTACCCCAAAAGAATTAAAAAATTCAACTTTATGAACTTCATATTCATACCTCACGCTCAATATATCGCGAAGTATCGATATTTTGGGAAATGATTCATCTTTATTTTATTTTCGAGTGATCATCAGTGACGGCTTTTCAGGTGAAGGGAGTGAAGTGGCTCTTCACCTAAAAATTCCTAGGGTCAGGGTCACCTAAAATGTTCATTGAGGATGATAATTATTATTCACTATTTATACAATAATTTAATCGTTTCATTAGCTCCATGTCAGAACTCAGGAGACGTTTATTATCGAGATTATTATCGAATCACGAAACTCATTATAAATATCTTGTCGCTTGCCGCATCGAGTGAAGAGGTTTGTCACGGAACTTGCACCTCGATCGCTCAAGCAGACTGCGTTGCTATGGTAACGGGTGACGTCACCGGGGCTTTCTATTACGTTTTCTCGCTGTAGTGAAGAGCTCCAGTAACCCTCTGCAGTCTGCACCTGTTACGTTCGTCGCTCCAGTGAGAACGTCTGACCGTTGTTTACTTTAAGTGCTTCGGCTTCGATATTAAAAATGAACCCCATTAATGACATTGTGTGCAGTTTAATAGAAACTCCGTTTCATCGTTGGAAAGACGAAGACAAAAAGGACATCTTAAATGAAGGTCGGCCTACTGTTAACTGGAAAATTTCTACAAGAAAAGAAATGAAAAATGGCATATTAATTTCAAATCATCTTGGTTTTCGGAATACAATTGGTTATTTAAGAAATTCTGTATCTCAACAAAGGCTTTCCTCTTTGGCCAATATTTCCATTCAAAAAGAACTTTCAATTCAACTAACAAACACTAAACAACCATTTTATGAAGACATTACGGACAAATTTGCTAGTTTAAAGGACCGAAGGTTGGACCTGATATACAAAAAATAGGTGAGTTTACATAAAAAAGATGTTATTCTAGATTTTTCTGTTTTTTTAGCTCTTCACCTCTTTTTTCACCCACGAGCCGCCACTGGTGATCATCACGAAATTTTGCGAATAGTTGTATGGTTTTCGATCGAAAACAAATTATTGAAGCTTCAATAATCGAATTTAGTTATAAGTGACATTAAACTGATTCTCACAGAAAAATTCAGTTTTTTTATTTTCAATATGAGCCCATTAGGGATAACTCAACGTTTCACAAATTACTTCATACTTGATGAAAGTATAAAACTGATGGGAAATAAATCGAAATTTTCCCAACTTCTGTTTCGAAACCCCATATGCCTACAGCAAAAATGTATTGTTTCAAACTCCCATTCATCTTAAATCACGTTTCCAATAAACGAAAGTTTTTCCGAAGCCCTTGCCTCGGACAATATCGATGGCAGAATGGCATTATTCGTGTTTGATTGGCGCTGCTGTAAAAAGTTCCCAATATTGTTGTGAGGTCAAGAAAATAAATGTCATGCAGATGAAAGGTTTCCGCCATCTGTCCGGAACGATGGCGAAAGACGTGAAATGAGAATTCCTCTTCTGAATTCAAATAGAATTTTCAATGTCGTTGCTCAGCCTCCAGAAATATATAGGTTCCCGGCTCTCTCAACGATCTGTGTTTGATAGAGAACACGATGTGACATAACGAATTTGCAGTCTATGAATGATTTATGAAGATGAGGTGGTTCAATTTGTTTCTAGCTGAGTAGAGGGAATAGTGGATGAAATTATTTTACTATCCTTACTATTCAGGCTACATTCAGTCGAGTTTTTTAACCAATAGGTGAACTGAATCAACTCCAGACAAGTGCAGATGGATGAGGTTTTATCTTGAATATTTTATCACGATTCTTTCTAAAGGAACACCCGATGGTTTCGCCCAAATGATTTAACTTTCGAATTTTGAGCTGGAAATGGATTAGATTGTAGACTTTTAAATGGGTTACAGACTTAGACTTTAGTCTAAGGTTATACACCACTTCAGGATCTCAGGGGGCTCCAAGGAGGCTAGATCCGCGTTTCTCCTATAATTCTCTCAGTAGTGAATGTCCTTATATTTGGGCATTTCATTATGGGGAATAAAACACTTTTCCAGAAGCTCATCTTCAGGAGGAAAAACAAAAAAGTTAAGCTAAAAACAGAAAACTCATGGAGAGACGACAGCAAAGCCAAACATAAAACATCAAAAATTAAATTAAATGAATTACCTAACTCTAAAAAAAACAAAGACAAAGAAGGAAAAGTGGAAACAATTAAAATAGATATAAAATCAGTTGATTTCAAGTCAGTTTTTTGAAAAAAAATGATAAATACAAATGAAAGTGAAATAACAAATCGAAAAATTGAAAACATTTAAAAAAGGCAGAATGCCACCAGAATAAACTTACAGGTTATCTTCAAAAAATATCCACTGGATGCTTGCTTAGACACAGAAACTGTCTTTGACTTGTATTTTGTCTACTAGATGGCATGACTGACTTGTTTAGTATACAGTGACTTTATACTTGTATAAAGTCACTGTAGTTTAGTAGTTTAAAATTTTTGGAAATGTCAGATGTCTCATGTTGTGTTCAGATTAATATACCTTTGCCAATTTTGTGAATTCATTTCGTTTGTTCTCCAAGAGCCTCAATTTGTCAATTAATTTTTTAGTGATATGATAAGACTCATTTTCAGATCATTTGCATGACTTTGGCAAGCATCCGGTAGATTATTTTTTGAAGATAACCTGTAAGTTCTGTGACATTCTATCTTTTTTCAATTTTGTCAATTTTTCGATTTATTATGTCACTGTTTTTTGTATTTATCATTTTTTTAAAAGCCGACTTAAAATCAACTGATTTTATATCTATTTTAATTGTTTTAATTTTTCTTCTTAGTCTTTGTTTCTTAAAGTTAGGTAATTATTCAATTTAATTTTTGATGTTTCATATTTGGGTTTGCGGTCGTCTCTCCATGAGTTTTCAGTTTTTAGCTTCACTTTTGTGTTTTTCCTCCTGAAGATGAGCTACTTATAGCTCGAAACATGTTGAGTCATTAAAATCATTTAAGTTTTTTTATCTCGAAAAGTGTTTTATTCCCTATAATAATTCTCCTGATCAAGACATTCTTTGCACAGGCTCGAAATGGAAGGCATTCTGTAACTAGATGAAAAAGAGTTTCACTCTTTCCGATAGAAGTTACACTCGTCAGTTTCTCATAAGCCACTTATGATCATATGCTTCCTAAGACGACGATGTCCTGTTAGAAAACCAGCGAGGAGGCGTATCTTATTCTCAGTGGCGGTGCTATCACTACTTTTGGGTGGTGCGAGATTAGGAAGTGGCGCCCCTACAACTATAAAACCGAATTTTTACTGTCATAAATTTCAAATCATTGAAATTGAAAAGTTCTTCTGACCAATTTGAGCGAGTTATGGATAATAGGCTCTACCTTCCCTAGTGCGAGTAGGTATTATAATATATGATAGAAATTACAGTTGGGAAATAATAACAATAAAGCTTTCATTCATTTCAAACAACTCAAATATGCACTTTTCGAGCTTTTTTTTATCAATTCACCATAATTTAGATATTGTGCTATATCATTTTCTATGTACAAGATTCCATGATCGTATAGTCTTTCATGGCACATTGTAGATCGTAAGTAAGTTTTTAAATCTTCAATTTACTAAAACTTCTTAACCTTAAACTTAGACATAGTCTAAGGTTCGAACAGCAATAACTCTCAAATTATGTAACTTACAGAAATAATGTAAGTGTTGTTTTGTAGCTAATATCCTTGCATGTTAAACCATTGAAAATAATTATACTTCATGTGCTAGTTCTTGTACCATTGCAGATTAACTTAGAAAATCCGTACATATTTTTAACTAAAACTTTTTTAAAGAATTTTTTATGGCGTTTTCAAGTTGAATGTTTTTATATTGCCAGACTTCAATAAAAGGTGGTAGTATCATCTTTCAAAAAACATTTTTTTCACATCTGTATTACCTTTATGTCCAAAGAAATCGATATTATTTGGAAGGGTCAACGGAAATAAAAAAGTAAATTTGAAATGGGGGGCTACTCCAAAACTAAGGCGGTGAACTTTCAAATTAGGGTGTTTTTGTCGATAAAATTAGGTATATTTGATGCCCTTAAATTATCGCTAAGTCATGACCAAACACACTGTATATTGCTTCCAGATCAGTAGGTCTTTCATCCACTGCTTCATATTCAAATAACCGTCTTTTTTCTCGCAATCGGACTTCCTTAAAACATGGATTAATTCCGGCCTCAGAAGCTATTTCTTTAGCTGTAATTAAAGCTGACGAAAAGCTACGATACGGTTCCACGAATTCCGAACAATTTTTCAGTACCTAACATTTGACAGGTCCATAGTTTCAGACTGCATCGCTTTACTCACAATATTCACTCGAAACAAATTCATGTCTGCCCCATATTTATAATATATCGTTTTTGGGGCCCCTGTCCTGATGGCGCCCGGTGCGACGATTTTGGCGCCCCTCTCGAGACGGCGCCCGGTGCTATTGCACCGCTCGCACCGCCCCTGCTTATTCTTAATGAGATACAAATACTTCTTGAATCTTGCAATTTAAAGGTTCCAAAGGAACTTTTTGGAATGATCCATTAATTCATAAAACTTTCTTGCTTCTCCAAAAACTCTTTCTCATAGGTGCATTTGCCTATACCATAAAAGGGTTCTGATCCAATAGATGGCGTTTGTGCTCCGTTTACTGGTTAATGTGTTAGTCTCTTCTTTTCCTCGGATTTCTGAGTGAACTGGAATACTTGTTGTTCTTGACTACTTCATTGAGTGGGTGTTGTCTGAAATGACTGACTGATAAAGAAATCCGAGATCAAACACAATTCTGTCTGTCCTCACATACCTACAATAAAACAAAATCAGATTGGGCTCTTAATGTTTATGTTCAATATTCAATGACAAAATTTGTTGAAGACCTCATGATGGAATGACAAAGATACATGAAATCTTCAGGGTACATATGTGATCGGAATATCTCGGTTAAGTTTGTATGTGGGCAAAATCCGTCAAGTGGTTTTCGAGTAATTTTCTTTCTTGAATAGTTATAACTTCAGCTGCCTAATAATGATCTGAAGGTATCGAGAGAAATGTTTTAGAAAAATTCACTACTTCAAAAACTTTTCCACATTGTTGTGAGAGGTTTGACTTGTACAGCTTAGTTTGAAAAGCTTGAGACCTATAGAATAAAGGTCGATTCAAATTCTGATACACATTCCTTTTTATCAGATTTCTATTCAGATAAGAAGAAGTTTACAAACTATTCAAACCAAAAAACTGCATTGCCTAACGAACAACTTTCCAAAGTGCTCACAACTTCTTTGTTAACATCTTTGTTAGTATAATCTCAATATTTCCTTGTCTGCCACTATCTCGAAATAAATTTCCAACTTCCATTCATTGCATATTCCCCTAACTCAACAATTGAATCTCAACTTTGGTTCTCTTTCTTTCCATACTTTACCCTCTCTTCCGGGTATTCTGAGTACCTTAATCCAAAATAACAGACTTCAAAAAGTCACATGAAACTTTCTAAAGGCAGCCCTCCTTAATCCGATCCACAAACATTTAGTCGGGAAGTTCTAACAACATTGTTTCCTTCAACAACTTAAAGAAGATTACGCTTCTTTATTATGAGTGTTCGAAGCTTTGTTTCCCTTGCCGTATCGGTATTTGAGGAATAGGGGATGGTCAAAGGCTTGAAGGAAAAGTTGACGGACTGAGAAAATTGGAAGATTTTATCGGTCAGATAGAATAAGGGTTTTATATTGTTTTTTTTTGCTTCCCGGATAATTAACTCTTCAAGTAAGGATAGGAACAGTTTTTTGTGTGAATTATGTAACCTGATGTGAAAGAGGGTTGTTATATCATAAAAGATTTTGAAGGATCATAAAGATCTGAACCTATGGTGTTTAGTACAGTAAAATCTATTTGAGAAGTATTCATCCTGAAATTGGATCTTATTTCCTTTTGATCAATAGTTCATATAGCATACGGGATAAAAGATTCTACAAACAAATTTGAGAAAGCCCTGACCAGATGCCTTTGGGCGTTCTTTCATTGGTGTAGTAATGAGGGTAGTACCTAAAAATTTTTTTAGGACTGGAGATTGATACTGAATAATCAAATTCAAAATCTCAGAACGATTGGAATTATATTCTGGAAATTATTCCAAAATCAAATATATAAAATTAATTATCATGAAAAAAAAATAATTATATGGTTCTGATGATTCTGGGATATTCAAAATCAGGTAGACCGGAGAGGGTGATAGTCTCACTACAAAGTGGTGGTCAACTCTTTTTATAAGATCAGAAATGTCTAGTGGGCATAGTATAGTATCTACAGAGAGCTGTTTATATCCTGTTTTTTAAGTAGAATGGACAACAATGTATGAATTCAAGTATTCTAGGATAGTGTTATCACCCATTTATGCAATATAGATGTGGATATTTGTGAAAAAACGCCAGCTCTGCTCAAACCAGGTTGTTCTGATCCAAATCTTAAGCTTTCCAGATCTGCCTATGCCAATTTGTAGAACTGATCTTTTTCGAATAAGTTGATCAGATGATAATATTTAGGTCCTATTTCACCATTTGCTAATAAGTAACTGATACGTATCTAGATAGCTATCAGCTACTTATCAGTAAGTGGTAAAACAGGCCCATAGAATCGGATGAAACTGTAATCTGGATAATGTTATCAAAATGACTGGAAATATAAATGTACCCCTGTTACAACTATCTTTCAAGAACTCCTGGATACTAATTCAACATAATCTACCCCTCTTTCGTTGCTCCATCGGCTTTATATCGGCCACAAAGACCCAAATCTTGAAGTGCAAATAATTTTTCACTCCAGTCGATAAAGCGCAAACTTCAATTAATAACGAATTCTGCAGACGCGTCGTTTCAATCTGGAGCAAAGAAAATTCTCTCTCCTTCTCTCTATTCAACACTGTCCAAGACTTATCAGATGAATCGTTTCCATTTCAGGTTACAGTACCCTCGTTCAGAAAAGAATAAGAAAAAGATGCAGTGTTGCCACATGCAGTTTTAGAAAGTTTCTTTGATATATTAGGTACATGAATTAGTTGTTCTTGACAGAACTATTTGATGAATTCAATTCATACTCGTATCAAACTGTGTTTTGCGAATTATTTAATCAATATAAGGCCGTAGCCCAGCAATGAGAGTTGAGCAACGCAAGAACACTTTGGAGAAGCAGCCAAAAAATTCGTGATGACTTCTTTACCTATACCAGAAAAAACCTAAAGCTGTCACGAGCTGATGGTGGGATTGCTGACGGGACACTGTCATTACAAACCTCATTTTGACCGTATGGAAAAGTCAACAGATGAGATTAGCAGGCTTTGTGTATCAGAAACAGAAACGCCCTTACAACTCTAGTACTAAAATCCGACTACGTTTTTCGGTTGGTTGATTAATTCTGACACATATATGGCACTCAAAAGGATGAATTTTTCAATACAGAAAATGATGGGCGCCAAATTCGAATCAAGCCTCGAGCAAAAAACATCCTGATCGATTGAACAGAGCTAGGTAGTGCTTTGATTCGTGATGAGGATGTTATTTTTCATCTCAACATTGCTCAAATGAATTGATATTTCTGAAATGCGATATTATTTGCTATAGTTTTTATTAGAAATCATCACTAACAAAAACATAATAATGAAATTGAATACAAATCAATAATTTTCTTACATATCAGTTACCGAATTATCAAAACAATTAAAATTAACCACAATTTGAAGATGGAATGGAAAAACAATGGAAATTTCAACTTCTCCATTTGTTTTTATTTGATCTGTAGAAAAATGCTCAGCGCACATTCTGTAACACCTGCTGAGATCAATATCTCTTCGCCCAGAAAATTATATCCTTTGAGAGCACTGAAAATAAAATCTTTAGAAACAGAAATACATGATACGAGTTTCGATACCTACATTTCCATTTTCTCAGGTTCAGGATTACCCCTTTTATTAATTTGAATTTCAATAGAAAATTCACACACACAAACACGAAACGCGACTAAAATGAAGCCACGAAGAGGTTACCCAAGTGCAATCATAGCAATGTTTTCAAATGTCCTTGTTTCGCTCAAAATGGCCTCTACAATCTTCGATTTTACCCATTCTCCTGATTTTTAGTACTTAATCCTGACACATAGATGGCGCTAACATCATCGTAGTTGCTCCGTTTTTTATCTTTCTCTTCTAAATCTTCGCACTCATCAATATGGCTTATTCTCAGTGAGCGGCCTTACCATTGGCGTTTTCGAAGCCGGCTTGTACGGCTTTGACAGCCTAATTGCACCGCAGTCATTCTATCAACTAAGTGCAGTAACTTCAGGGAACGTAAAACGCTTAGCTTTCCCAGTGTTGAGTCCAGTAAACTTAAGTTATATAAAAACAATCGATTTCTAAACCACAAAAGATACCACTAACAAAATGTCTTCACTTCCAGATGAAACACCTATACCTAAACTTAGTGGTTGTAAACATTTTTCTTGGAACCGGATATAAGTGCCTCTATATGGCAACACTGTGAGTGGACGGTATTGCGCTTCTGAAAAGACGCCGACCGACGCCGTGATACGGACGGCATCAGTCCGTCGAACCGGAACTTATAAACGGCGGTGATTAATTTGAGCTGATTAGGCGGGAACAAATGGGCCTTAAATAGATTTCCGCCTTTGCAGCACTAGACGCTGCTGGTTTTCGACTAAGCTGGCTTTGGACGGATGTTTGGTTTTAAGTATTTCGTCTTTTTCGCGATCGGCAGTTTGCCTCGATAAGCACGTTTTTTGTCGACCGCAAAGACGGAAAACATGGGGTTGAAAGTTCATTGTCCCACGAACGAGTAAATAGTAATATATATTTTTTTGTGGCGAATACTCGACTTATTACATTTGAACCTTTGTTGTTTGCCTGCTCATGTTTGCATTCCCTGTCACTCTATTTTGAAGTTTCGTAGTTCAACTTGAAAAGTGTAATTTACAGAGGTTATAATTATTTCGACCGAGCTGCCTTTGGACGGATGTTTGTCCTATACTATATACTAAACAAATTCAGGTCCACAAAAGGTTTTTCAATGAAATGTTGAGGTTGGTGAGGAGTGTTTTTGAAGAATTATCGTGGGTCGTGGGGGTGAATGAGTGCGAGCCGGATAGAGGAAGGATGGAAGTTTTGTTTTAAGGATTTCGTCTTTTTCGCGATCGGCAGTTTGGCTGAATAAGCACGTATTCTGTCGATCCAAGACAGTTCGTAAACTCAAACTAGAAAACAAGGGGTTTCAAGTTCATTGTCCACACGAAGAGTGAATAATAATATTTTTTTTTTCGTGGCGAATACTCGACTAATTACATTTAAACCTTTGTTGTTCGCCCTTTCTTGTTTGCATTCTCATGTCGCTTTATTTTGGAGCTGCGTGGTTTAGATTGAAAAATGTTAGTTACAAAGTACATGAAGTGAGCGATCAAAGTCAGTCAGTAATTTTGCTTTCGTATTTTTATTGTGGAAGTACCAATGATTCTCCATCAGTCTGATAGAGATACACTAGTACAACTTTCAGAAAAACTGGTAATAAATAAACTTTCCCTTTCATTCAGTATCTTATAGATAATAAGCTGGCCCAGCTAACTTTGTTTCGACATTAATCTACCTTATTTGTAGAAAAATTTGTTTTCACTGATTTGGTCTGTCCTGCGTCTGTCGACTACGTTCCTCTCTTTGTTCAAGTCTTCCTGTTATTTCTTGCCTCTTGCAATTGTGTTGCATGTAACAGACGCCATGTTAACAAGCACATCTGCATTTTCCTGTTAGATTTGTTGGCCTGATCTTTTTGCTCTTCTATCTCGCAAGACTCTAGAATGGTTTGTTCTACGACTCAAATTTGTCATCTGCGTCTTGCTGGAGATTTGACTGTACTAAACTATTACTATAGCCCGTTCACGAAAGGTTGAGCCGTCAGATGGCCATTTGGCATATTCCACTGTGTATATTAGAATTTTAGGTTATATTGTTTATTTTCTTGTCAGATTGATACGCAATGTTGTCAAAATTACATAGACTTCTCTGAAAACTCGCAAGCTCGTCGGACGAGGCCGGGTACATTTGGCAATGTTGACTTTATTTCACGTTATGACAACAAATACTGCCAACTTCAGATAAATAAAGGCCTACTATGCGCCCAAACTTTCGTTAACGGACAATACTAAACTTTATGAGTCATTTTGACATAAGTTTGTCAAACGTTTTTTATCATTATTCCGAAATTGAATTCGATATTTAGGATGAATACCACTGTTTAAATCTATGGGGGATGATTACCCTTCAATGAGGTCCTGTAGCGGTCTAAGAAGAACAGGAGATTCGAATTATCATCATTTGAAATGCCAGATCTGGTTTGAAACACCCTCCTGGCCCAAGAGCATGAATAAAGTACAGTGGAACTTCCCTATAACCAACTTCTGTATAACGACTTTCGTACAAGAAATTACACCTTGAATCCTAATTCCATGTTAAAAAACCCTCTAAAACGAAGTAAATTCTCTCCATAACGAAATATTCAAAGAACATCACTCTTTGAATCTGTATTGGTAAGAAGGTATAAGGGTTAGTTTTTTTCGAAATTTTTCTGGACGTACGTTATGAATCCCGACCTTAAACTAAATCATTACGGCTGCCAGAGAAATCTGAAACAGTTTTAAATACACACCCGGCTGTTTGGTTTCAATATAACCATTACGCTAGTGTGAAAATTTGTCCGAAAATGTCTAAAAGCAAGTGCTAAAGTTTGAATGATAAACTTAAATTTATCAGTGGAGTCGACCGCGACATTGCCGACTTAAAATAAATTTTCGGTATAACGAAATTTCTTTATAACGAATTTTTTTTTGCGGATTTAGCGCTTTCGTTATAGAGAAGTTCCACTGTATTTTGTATCTGAATATTGAAGGAATTTATTCGAATAGTTTTAAGTTTCAATTTTGTAAAAACGGCGAGACAGGGTTTTTTCTACTGAGCTCTGGTATCATATACACGACTAGTATGATCCCCGTGTTTGCACCAACCTCAGCTATGGACTTGTTCTTTCATGTATTGTATTTTGTTAGCTCTAATTTCGAAAGAAATACTAAACTTCTTCTTACTTTACTTTATCTACGAATAGGAGAATTCTAAATTTCAATTTTGACAATAATTATTCAAAACCGTCAAAATTTTCAAATGACATTTATAGTAGCGCACTCTTGTATGGCCAACAAACAACGTTGTGGTTTCTGTGGCCGGAAATGAATTTTTCTCCACCTTTTCAACCTTTTCTCGACTTCCACGAACATTCCAAGACCAAGATAAATCCGTTCTCCAGTTTTAACGACAATAACGAAAAGCAATTGATTTTTGTGCATAGAGATCAGATTATTGATTCCGTTCAAATATTTCAGCTTCATTTTTTCAAATTGAACACCACAATACGAATCATCCAGCGTAAATACGGTTCCGAAACAAAGTTGTTCATTCCAATTGAATCGGAAGTACTTCAAACGCGTTGCCTCTTGTAATTTTTCGAGGCGTTTACCATTACACGTAATGCCTAGCGGTTCGCAGAAGTTTTCGCTCTGAAATAGGATACGGGATAGTTTTAGAGACATTAAGCCGATTTATATTTTCAGTTATTGCAGCTACGAGCACTGAATACCTTCGCCGAAACGAACCGAGGTATATTGGACGATTTTATGAGGGAAAAACAATCGTAAGGATTAAACGGTAGGAAGCTTAAATGTAGAAATTGAATCGTTGTGACTGCAGAATATGAGTCACGTTCAGGAAATGCTGAACACAAAGTTGCGGAAATGAAATTTTCGCCATTTCAATTTATTTTGGGTCTTGGTCTACTTCAAAAAACACTCTCAGAGATGTCGATATTGACACATAACTGAACATTTGTGCTCCATTATTATTATGATTTTTTTACAAGTTACATTATTCCGATAATGAATTTGATATTTAAGGGTCATCAGAGCTGTTTAAATTCATGGGAGATGATTACCTACTGAGGGGTTTTCGAATAAGAGGTGTTAATTTGAATAGCTCGCTATTTCGGTAGATGTCACGTTTGAACCTGTCATGAACCTGTCATTTTTTGACAGTTAATAAGAAGAAACTACGCCATTAATGAAAATGGAACGATACACGCTTCAAGAATGCATTTAAATTATTAAAATTCACTATAAAATGGTGAAAATTTGGCAGAGACGGTTCGTTAAACATTTTTGCGTTGTCGTGAAGCACCTTGTCAGACCCAATAAAGAAATTGGTGAAAAAACTCGAGCTGTTGGGACAAGTTAGTGATTTGAAGAATAAAACCCCTGCACGTGGCTCAAAAACAGCCGAGAATATTGTTGCTGTACGCGAAAGTGTTGAAGAAAATCCAGGTTTGTTCATTCCTCGTCTTTCTTTGGAATTAGGCACTCCACAAACGTCATTACACCGTATTTTGGTTCTGGACAACGTTTACTTTCAACAAGGACGTGCCACACAAGCAACAAACCATTGATCTTTTGCGGGAAAAGTTTCTAGACCGTGCTTATCTCTCGAAGAGGTGATTACAATTGGCCACTGAGATCTTGTGATTTTACACCTTGCGACTTCTTCCTTTGGGGCCACGTGATAGAGAAGGTCGACGCCAACAGCCCAACGTCGATTCAAGACCTCATAGATGGAATTCGTGAGGCTATCGAGGACATAGGGCAATTGCGATTTGGTTATGGAAAATTTCATTAAATGGATATGGTCCTGGAAGCGTGGTCGTGGTGGTCATTTGCCTGATGTTATTTTCCACTATAAACGGCATTACTTTTTCTTTATAATGAAATAAACATCCAACCATTTATATTGATAAATGGCATTTTTCTTTGAATATCAAAATAACACCTCTTATTAGAAAACCCTTAATTATGGGTGTGTATACTGTACCGTTAACTTTTACTTGAGGGATATTCGAGCATGAGATTCTAATACTGATTTCTCAAGGGAGGCTTGATTACCCCAGCAACAAAATTCCCAGTGAGGTTTTCAACGATATATTATAAAGAGAAGAAGATGTACAAATCTAAATTTACACTTCCAATCACAATCTCTCAAATTGCACAAACTTATAACTACCTACTTATCTTAAAAGAGAGGTTCAAATAGTGGCTCTGCTTCCATTGCATGTACTACATTTTGATGAACAGGTGAGGTATAAGATATCGATTGAGATATATTCTGAGAGGTTTCTGCATTTCTCAAAAACTTAATAGGTTTTGACTTTCAGTCTCTGAAACAGAAATAATTTAAAAAATTTCAATTAAGATGAAGTGCTCCTGCATAAGAACTGTTTTCATAACATAAAATGATTCGAGATCCAATCTAACCAGAACGAAACCAACGAATGGAGACACAAAAATCAAATAATTGTGTTCACAATATTCCCTGTATATGTGGAAAACCTTATACAGGAGAGACATCAAGATCTTTAGCGATAAGAAAACGGGAACATTAGAACAACATCGAAAATAGGGACATTACAAGATCACAAACCGCTGATCATGTATGTTCAAATAGGAGATCATATGATCTTCTTCTTCTTCTTCTCTGTGCGGTGCCTTACTGGCCGACTGGGGCCTATTGGCCCATTGTTCACCCGCATCGTTCTATAGAGACTCAGCTCCTCAGACACGAAGACAGAAATGTCGCGAGCCTGCCAGGAGTGGTCCCTCTCTCTCACCATAGGAATAGAAGGTGTTGGATTTCCTAGTGTGTTACCTTAACTCAGTAAGGTTTCCACAGTTGAACAAAATATGCTCAACCGTTTCATCAGTACTCCTGCACCACCGGCATAGGAGCAGCTCGTCAATCCCCATTCTCTTTCAAATGCTTGTTAAACAGGTGACCAGTCAATGCACCAGTCACCAGACTGAGTTGTTTCCATATGATGAACTGGAACCACACAAAGATCCTAATGACGGAACCTGATAATTATAAAGGGAAAATTAGGAAATCCACATGTATTTTGTTAGATGAAGAAGATAATTTGCCAATTGTTCTGTTGGAATAGATCGTATTTGGATTGATTTATTGAAGAAAGAAATGACATCAGGAAATTTCAAAATCAAATGAATCAACATATCTCTATGTGTTTACAACTTTCGATGTCAATTAGACTGCAAAAGAAAAAAAAACACCTTTTCATTCATTTCCTTTTTTAGTTTTACTGTTAGGGAACATTTTCTTCGAAACCAATTTGCCTCTGACCAATAAGTGCAAAGATTTTCGCAGGAACACTTCATTTTATTTGACAATTTTTTAATTATTTCTGTTTCAGAGACTGGTAGTGAAAACCCATAAAGTTTTTGAGAAATGTGAGGTATAAGTTTAGCTTTCTTTTTGGGTATCCATCAATTGATCTGCTGCAAAGTATATTGCAGAGAAGATTGAAACCTTTGAGCATAGCCGTTATTTCACCTCTTAGTGCACACAAATAAGTCATAAACACCCATTAGATCAGATCATTTCGTGCGACGTCATTAATGGAGAAGACGTCCTCGTCCACGTAAGTCGGTATTGCCAAGACCTTCCCATCCCACTTCCGGACTTCCCGTGGGACCGGAAATATCAAGTCTGAACTTGACGTAACGGGACCCTTGCAGGACTTCGGACGTAATTGAAAATATAAACTGTAGAAACTGTGCTGAAATTGTTTTGAGTTCATTTACGATTACGATAATTTGTGGGCGTGTGCTGAATAGAAGTTCTTGTTTGAGAGACTCCCACGCTTGCAATTTTTTTGTTTAGTAGTTTCATGTTGGTCGACTTTGAGTGACTTTGAAAGGGTTGAAGGTTCATTGTTTGTTGGCAGAATTGGTTTCAGTGTTTGTTAGAAGAGTAGGATTGTCCGCCGAACTCTATTTTAGTAAGAGTTGTTCAAAAATTTTAGAATTTGTGGGTTAATTCAGATCAAAATATGTTGGTTTTTACACAAAGTTTTAAAGTGAATGATTTTGGTGAAATGGTTTAGTAATCAAGGAAAAATATTCTCCATCTCGATTTATCAATAAGACCTCTACAGAACCATAATATTACTTGCATAGATTAAAAGAGATGTTATTTCTCCCTTGCGGACTTCGGACGTAATTTGAAATATAAACTGTTGAAACTTGTGCTGAAATTGTTTGAGTTCATTTACGATCACGATAATATTGTGGCGTGTGCTGAATAGAAGTTCTTGTTTGGGAGACTCCCACGTTTGCCATTTTTTTTGTTTAGTAGTTTCAAGTTGGTCAACTTTGAGTTGACTTTGGAAGGGTTGAGGTTTCTTTGTTTGTTGGCATAATTGGTTTTGGTATTTGTTAGAAGCGTAGGAGTAGTTCAAAAATTTTAGAATTTGTGGGTTAATTCAGATCAAAATAAATACAGTGGAACTTCCCTATAGCGAACGTCTGTATAACGAATTACGTTCAAGACATTGCCACTTGAATCCAAATTCCATGTTGAAAACACCCTTTGAAACGAAGTGAATTCTGTCTATAACGAAATATTTCAAGAACAAAAACATCACTCTTTGAATGGGTATTGCTAAAAAGGTGGGTTTTTTTCATAATTATGTCGGACGTAGGTAATAAATTCCGACTTCAAACTAAACCATTACGGCGGGCGGATAGATCCTTCCGAAACGTTGGATTCAGCTGGAAATGTTGATAATGACGGTTACTTCAAATGATTTCGTTAATGTCGATGTGAATATGTAACAAATTAACTTCCAACTGAAAAAGATGAGTTAAATAGTGTCAAATGCGGTGTTCGAGATCACTACGGTAGCGGTGATGATACCGACAGCGTTGATTTGGAGGGGCACCGCTCGAAAAACCAAATCGTGAAAAGGTACTTCAAGCCTTCATAACGTGTCGTCTCGCTTTCCAGTCCATTGAAGGTGTTCCAGAAAATATTTTGAATCTTTAAGAAAATGCGAAGTTTTTTTATGAGAATGAAATGTATTCCGTATAACGAAATTTTCTGTATAACAAAACGCGGATTTAACGATTTCGTTATAGGGAAGTTCCACTGTACCTATGCTGCTTTTACACAAAGTAAGTTGAAATTTATATGTCGAGCTCAATCTTTATAAGGATATCTCAAAAACATTTGAATTTGTGAGTTAACTCAAATCGAAAACTAATGTTCTTATTTACACAAAAGTTATATTAAATTGTGATATTTTGACCTGAATTATAAAATAAATTATAGATAAATTGAATATCGAAATGATATTTTTTATATTTTTCCAATAAAAACAAGAGCTCATAACTTTCCACAAAAGGTTTTCATCGATTTTTGTCACATGTGATTTCTAGATTCTGAATCAAACCATATCAAGGTGGAGGAGAAATTTCGATGAAAATAAAAATTACTTTTATGTTCATTTCCGTCTCTTGTTTCCACAGTGGAAATCAAATGAACACGTTGAAAAAAATAATATATCCACCGTTTTTTATGTTGGTTCAGTTCGAAGGTGATTTATTAAACTTAGAGTGCGTGTGCACAACCTACTTGTTGATTTTTAGGAACGTTCGATTATTCTTTATCGAAAACAAAAACTATTTCATTTATTCATTCGTCAAATGATTATAAAATATAAACAAACCTTATGAATGGTGAGACAAAATAAAAAACAGCTTCATGACAAAAAAAACAGATTGAGTTGGTTTGTACCAAGGGACCGAAGAAAACAATTCAGGTTACGACAAATGAAATGGATAGAGTTGACATTCATTTGATGGGAGTTCAAATTATTAGTTATTAGTTGAAAAATATGAACTCACAAGGAAAGTAATCAATATTTGTGGTAGTTTTGATACTGAATAATAATGTGAGTTTTCGATCGAAGCAAACCCAGATAAATGGAAATTTCGTATGAATGGAATACAGAAAATGCTTAATTCATTCATCAAAACGAACACTCTTCTAAAATTCTGAGAACCAGCTTTCAAAAAATCAAAATGTTCTAGAAAGTTTCCGAAGACCAAAGTGTCCAAATATAACCGAAGTGCTAAAAACGATCGGGATAAATATTTTCAGGATATTTTTTTTAATCATCAGAATTTCTTGTCAGCAATTATTTTTCTTGACGAAGGTATTATTTTTTTAATATCGATTCAAATATATTCTTGGAGGATTCTGCATTTCTTGAAATTTCTTAAATTATTTCTGTTTCAAAGACTGGGAGTGAAAACCTATAAAGTTTTTAAGAAATTATTTTTTAAATTTTGTTTTTCCATTCGTGGATGAATCGAGGAGTATCTATTACGGAGCAATTAACATTTGAATATTCGAAGACTTCACCATTACTGTATAAATTAAAGTAGATTTATATAGATTCGAAAATGAGTATAATCCTCATGATATTTATTTGGTTGCGCTAACCCGGCTCTATATCCAATTAAGGACTGAAGGTTATTATACAAC
>CM024242.1:80371905-80427491 GCA_013421045.1 Propylea japonica | reverse complement strand
CGAGCATTTTTATATCAGCATACCACATTAAAAGATATATATGCAATGGAAATGGCATCTAACATTAAGCTCTGCGTGATATGTCAAGACACTGTCCATAAAACATAAAATTTGGAATTATAATGTTTTCAAAACACTGACCGTTATAAACCGAAATTAAAGATTATATAATATGAATACAAATAAAATTTACCCTATTATTGTGGTTATTATTGAAACTGGGGTCGTTATGGCAAGCCTTCTAGGTATTGCGACTATGTAGATCTTTTTTCTCTACCCTAGTCATTCATGAAGGTAACCAATGGCATTGATAAAACAGACAAGCTCCTTAGGAACTACGGTATAGGAACAGTTCCCCATATGAACGGATCCTAGGACAGCCAGTTCTGGACACTTGCATACCATATTTTCAGCTGTTTCTGTTTCTGATCCACAGAGCTTGAAAATAGCATGTGCTGTCTTTTTCATGCGGTATAAATGATCATTTTACCAACAATGCCTCGTCAGCAGTTCCACCCGAAGCTCAGCACGTGACAGCAGATTTTTGAATGATCTTCGAATCTGCCTGATGTAATGAAATTTATTTGACTTGCTTTTCCGGCTTTCCTCTGAAGGAAAAAGCATCTGTCGTATATCATAGATCTATTATTACTTCTTATTAGGTCTATGTCGTATATCGAGTTATCGTGAATAATTTTTCATCTGAACCCATCGGATGTTTCGTCTGGAATTTCAAAATTTCAGTTTGCGAGATAAATAATATTCTCCAATTGTAAACCATTCACACTACGTTATCACCAATCATTATTAGGTCATTGACATACGTTTTTATCATTATTCCGAAATTGAGGTCGATATTTAGGATAAAATACCACTATTTAAATCTACCCTAAATAGGGTCCTGTAGTGGTCTTAGAAGAACAAGAGATTCGAAAATCATCACATGGAATGCTAGATCTGTTTAAAACACCCTTCTGCCCAAGAGCAAGAATTAAGTATTTTGTTCTGAATATTGAAGGTATTCATTCGAATAGTTTCTGTAAAAACGGCGAGGTAGAGTTTTTTCTACTGGTGTTTTTCCCTGTACTCAGGTATCATTCTCCAGAATAGTATGGTAGGACCCCCGTTTTTCACCAATTGTTTTATTGTATTGTTTTTGTTAGCTCTTAATTCAAAAGAATATACAGATTTGGAAATTCACTTCTGACACATACGATATACAATGCATCAGACAGAGAATTCTTTCCTCCAGTTGCACAGACGAATAGTCGAGATAATCACGTGCTGTAACTGAATGAATTCCGTTGTGTTATTGCAATAACTAGTCTTGTCTCTGTCTTATCGCAGTATGGTAGGGAACCTGTAGTATACGTATAGAATTATTTAATTTGTCAGGCTTCCCAAAATACTCAATTCAAGTATTTGCTGTCACCTACTATACTAAATGAATTATGCTCCTCCCACGATAAGAGAGAGACAAGACTAGAATATTGCAATAAGACAACGGAATTCAGTGTGTTACAGCACGTGATTGTCTCGATTATTCATATGTGCAACTGGACGGAAGAATTCTCTGTCTGATGCATTGTATATCGAAAGTTTAAGATGTGAAGTTCCAAATCTGTATATCACCAATTGAATCTGGCCCCAATTCGCTCAACATTCTTCCCGAAAATCAGTCTGCAAAGTGCCACCCTATACAAAGCGACAAAACATAGATACAACCCCGACCCAGTTGTGGTTTCGTGGACACGTATTTCATTTCTGAGCCGACCATCGATCTCCTTCTCCTGTGATGGTGGGGTTAGGCGGGATATGCATGAAATTAGACATACAGTTGATCACAAACGGGCTTGTGGTTCAAGCATGATGACACTTTCCACTCTGCCGAACTCGGGCTTTTTATGAGCTGATCAGCCACAGACTGCTCTCTCACATCTACCAGGCATTCGTCATCGATATGTATATCGGAAAAGGGAACGAAATTCACCTGTGGGGCTTGTTTCAGTTGTTAGAGCAGAGGAAAATGCAAATTCTGAAGGAATTCCTGAAGGGTATTTCGAATTTCGCGTTGTTTTAAGAATGAATAAAACACATATAGTCCGTTCACGAAAGTTTGAGCGCATAGTAGGCGTTTGTTCATTTATCTGAAGTTGGCAGTACTTGCTGTCATAACGTAAAATAAAGTTAACGTTGCCGACTGTACTCGGCCTCGTCCGACGAGCTTGCGAGTTATCAGAAAACTCTATGCAATATTGAAAACATTGCGTACCAATCTGACAAGAAAATGAACAATATAACCTAAAATTTTGATAAACACAGAGGAATATGCCAAATTTCCATGGCCAACCGACGGCTCAACCTTTCGTGAGATGACTTTAATTTGCATTCATTTTCAAAAATTTTCTATTGTTAATTGAAGTATCAGTTATGACATTTATGTACGGCAAATGCCTTCCTCTTGAAGCTCTATAGACGTCCACTCATTTGTTAAAATTTTCAATGACTTTTGACATAATATAATATGCTCTTACTCACTTATGACACGAATAATTTAATCTTTTTGTTCAGGAATCGTTTGTAGCTTATTCTCATAGAACTAGCTTTTCACATAACCCCGAATAAAATAGCCAAATTTCATGATCTTGGTGGCCAAAATTGACATTGACACCGTTTCTGGAGATTATTCGTTTTGAATGATCTAATGCCTTCAGTTCCTGTGATATTTGAACCTTATACGCCTTCAGGACTGAATCCTTGTCAATATTTTTATTCATTTTGGGTGAATATTTCGGATTTCACACGATAAACCAAGAATTTTGAGATGATCTCAAAAAAAAATACTTCGATACTTAAAAATGAGAGTATAGGCATATGTTTCATAATTTCATTAAGAATATTACGTTTACATCTGCTGGACTTCTGTCGATATTCGTTGTTTTTTTTTAATTTTCAAATTATATCATCCTCATTGGATACCCCCTATATTTTTGTTTGGAGACACAATGTTTGTTATATCGAACTATTGATATTTCAAAATTGAATGGAAATATATATCTAACCTACATTCATTATGTGCATATGTTAATGGTTGAATAATCGAGAGAAATATTTATGATTATTATATTGTATATTT
This sequence comes from Propylea japonica, assembly GCA_013421045.1. Classification (NCBI taxonomy): domain Eukaryota; kingdom Metazoa; phylum Arthropoda; class Insecta; order Coleoptera; family Coccinellidae; genus Propylea; species Propylea japonica. Next base: position 80,424,355 of record CM024242.1, on the reverse strand, counting down.
GTTTATAACCTGATGAAATAGTGTTCTGTATTTACTGAACCATTCCTAATGTTAAATCGAAATATTGGCGTTTATAATGGCATTCACAATTAATAACACCAACTATTTTCTTGCAGTAGATAATATGTAGTTGTTGACGTGAAATTATTAATGATAAAAAATTCATTGTGGCTGTTTTCATCTATTTCTCCTTTTCACAGGGGACAGGCCGATGCAGGGGGGGGACCAAGTAACGAAAATTTGCCTACTGTGCATTGAAGGTTTATAGAAAACCGATTTTGAAGGGGTGGTATTATTTTGCGATTTAATATTTTTTCCGAGAGCATTAAAAATGTGGTGATACTCTTCAGGATACACGGCCTTTGTTATCATTTGTGTATAATGTGTCTCATATAGAGAATGTCATGAAAATCGAAATATTACACGATTTTTTGACAAATATACTCATAATCAATAAAGATTTCGAGAAATAGCATATAATGCAACGAGCCGCAGACGAGTGGCCCAAATCACCGAATGAATAATAGCCATTATACGCGAGTAGCATACTATACTTTATTCACGACTACTGAATATATTTCTTGAAGATTTTAACATTTGGCGACCACAAGACCCTTCTATGACAAGCTTGGAAAAAAAATGTCAAGTTGACACAGAAATTTTTGGAGAACTGGTCATTGTATATTTTGTAATAAAAAAATCTCTATTGATATAATGAAAGTAGATTTGGCCCTCGATTGACAAGGTATGCCCATATTTATCAGATGGAGTACTTTAGAAAAATGGAGCAATACCAATTTAAGGAATTTTATATCAAAGCCAAATCTATGAAGCATCTGACAGTAGTAAATTATAATCTCATTATTCCCTTGTGATTAATGGTTAATATTAAGGCCGAGCACAATGACGTTCAATGGACGGATTTTACAATAGTCATGGATAAATATTATTATACTATTTAATCTTTGTGTCAAAAGTGATAAATATACCAAAAGTATCGCAGTTCCAATATCTAAGAGTATTTCTTGAGAACGGCTGGCATATTCAGGCCGAAACAATGAATATGATGAAAATACCCCAAATAACATTTCAGTTCAGTAAAATATGTAATAATGAACAGTTAAAAGCTCTCGAACACCAAAACCACAACAATTTTCATAATTACAATAAGCCATAGCCATGGTAAAAAAATTCAACGCTACGCCTACAACCGAAGAGAATGAACTCAATGTTATTACGCTCCACCACTCCAGACCAAAATAACTCGACACAAAGTCGGTTTATTGAATTACTGTCTACTAATAACTCCGAGTTGTTTCAATAGGGGAACTCGAACTATCCATCATCGAAATTTCATTTTAAACAATATCGAATATGTCAACCCGGCAGCGAAATATGTCGGTCCTGCTGGTGATTTGTGGACCAGTAAATAAAAGCACATCGTACGGAAAGTGAAGATCAAATATTTGACGAAGGCCATTTTGTTGTGGTAAATATTTGACTGGTCGAATTGAACTTTCAGTGCCTTTCCGAAATTATGGAATTTGGAGACCAAGAAGAAGTTCGACGCACGAGAAAAAAATTAAGAAAACAAGGACGTGGAGTAAAAAATTTTTAGGCGCTTGTTCGTATTGGAAAAATCATTAGAGTGAAAGGTTCAGTTGATGACACCCCGATAGTGATTGACACTGTGCACATACAGGGTGTCCCGTAAAGACCACGTCAAACGAAAACGGAAAGTAGATCAGAATGTGCTCTATCTGATGTGAAAAAATCGTTCATATGAAAGTCTCACAGTTTTCGAAATATTTGATGTTTTATGAAAATGTTTAATTTTTTCACTTTAAATGCTTTCTCTCTTGCGGAAGCTACAATTAAATACTTTTCGATTCATTTTTTTTCCATAAATATTGTTGAATGATTACTTCAATTCAACCTGTTTCGGAATGTTTATTTCTATTTGGGTCAAGTTCAAGTTTCTTAGTTCATCATCCTGTTAACGGCATATTTGGAAATTGGATTGAGGGTTTGCAGTAGCAATTCGGAGAAATACAATAATTATATTGAGGGTACTTTCTTGAATTTGTTGAAGGGTTTTCCAATAATAGGTGTTATTTTGACTAGTCCGCTATTTCGATAGATGTCACGTTTGAAGCTGTCATTTTTGACATTTGACAAGTAGAAACTACGCCATTAATAAAAATGGAACGATACACGCTTCAAGAACGCATTGAAATTATTAAAATTCTCTATAAAATCGATCAAAATTTGGCAGGGACGGTTCGTAACACTCGAACATTTTTGAGTCGTCGTGAAACACCTTGTCGGACCGCAATAAAAAAATTGGTAAGAAAATTCGAGCTATTGGGACAAGTTAGTGATGTGAAGAATAAAGCTCGTGCACGTCGCTCAAGAACAGCCGAGAATATTGCTGCTGTAGCCGAAAGTGTTGAAGAAAACCCAGGTTTGTCTATTCCTCGTCGTTCTTTGGAATTAGGTATTCCACAAACGCCATTAAACTATTCAGTTAGCACAAGAACTCAAGCCAGTCGATCATCAACAAGCTGATTGGGCCGTTGAAATGCATGAAAATGATCCGGTGATCACAATTGGCCACCAAGATCTGATTTAACACCTTGCGACTTCTTCTTTTGGGGCCACGTGAAAGAGAAGGCCTACTCCAATAGCCCAGCGTCGATTCAAGATCTCAAAGATGGAATTCGTGAGGGTATCGAGGACATAGAGCAGCCACTTCGCCATTGGGTTATGGAAAATTTTATTGAAAGGATATGGTCCTGTAAGCGTAGTCGTGGTGGTCATTTGCCTGATGTTATTTTACACTATGAACGGCATAGTTTCTTCTTTATAATGAAATGAACATCCGATCATTTATATTGAAAAATGGCATTTTTCTTTGAATATCAAAATAACACCTCGTATTGGAAAACCCTTTATTATTGTGAGGTAATTTTCAAGTTATTGAGGTTATCCTTTATAGGTTTTATAACTGAAAATGAAGACTGAAAACTCTCCTTATGAACTACTTAACCTTGTTCGCAGATTTCATTCCCGCTCCCAATTTGCATATTCCTCGGCTAAATTACCTTCCAGGTATCCAATCAAGGCATCCTTCATCGAATAATATTCGATATATTTTCGCATTCACAGGCATAGACGATCTTTCAGTGCGAAAGGCATTTCAAACGGATATCCGGAATAATGATTTTCCGCCTTGGAGAAGTTCAGCTTTATATTCGGTGTCAAAAATCAATTTCGACATCTCCAATTATTATTTTTTTCCTCGACTGCCTGAAAGGGAAGCAAAGGGAGAAACTTGTCACAGTTCACGATGAAAACGTAGGGAAATTCAAGGGGGTTTATCGTTTGGCATGGAAAATTGATTCGGACGTGGGAAAACAAAGGTTTGCGACCTCTTTGAAAATGGGGATATGAAACAAGGGAGTTTTTTATTGCAGTTTTTTTATGTTTGCTGCCAATAGCCAGTGATGGGCGATACAACTAGAGGAAGGATGAACAGAAAAATCTATTGATTTATGTTGAATATTCGGTTTAACACTGTTCACTGTTTATGGCTAAATGTTTCTGAATTTGCGAAAAAAATAACACAGTGTTTCACGTATAATAAACTGGTTTATAACATCACAAAATATCTTTCGGTGAAGAATTCATTTCAAACAATATCCTGAATAATAATTTTTCGCCTTGGAGAAGTTGGGCTTTACATATATTATGTATGCAACAACATACTTTTTATACGTTTTGCTAATGAATGAACTTGGTAGCGAGATAAACAATCTTCAAACAATTAACGAGTCCGAGTGAATTCAGGCAGACTGTACTAGGTTTCAAAATGTTTTTCCATTGATTGAACATCACTATTATAATTTATTGTAAGGTGAATTAAACACTTTTTCAGATAAAAAACTTAAGGGATTTTATGTCTTAACATGTTTCGAGCTATAAGAAGCTCATCTTCAGAAGGAAAAATCACGAGAGTGAAGCTAAAAACAAAAAACTCATGGAGAAACAGCAGCAAAGCCAAATATAAAACATCAATAATTAAATTAATTAATAATTATACCTAACCTTAAAAAAACAAAGACAAAGAAGAAAAAGTTAAAACCATTGAAATAGATATAAAATCAGTTCATTTTAAGTCAGTTTTTAAAAAATACAAAAAAAGTGACATAACAATTCGAAAAATTGAAAATATTGAAAAGAAGGTGAAATGTCACCAGAATATACTTTTTTTTCGATTTGTTTTAAGTCAGTTTCAGAAAATACAAAAAAAATGATATAACAAATCGAAAAATCCAAAAAAGGCAGAATATCACCAGAATAAACTTTTTTATTTCAATTTTTCGATTCGTTATGTCACTGTTTTTGGTATTTTTTAAAAACTGACTTAAAATCAACTGATTTTATATCTATTTTGATTGTGTCAACTTTTCCTTCTTTTTCTTTGTTCTTTTAAGGTTAGGTAATGTATTTAATTTCATTATTGATGTTTTATTTTGGCTTTGCTGCTGTTTCTCCATGAGTTTTTCGCTTTGATCTCCACTTTCGTGGTTTTTTCCTCCTGAAGATGAGCTTCCTATAGCTTAAAATACATTGAAATCGCTTAAGTTTTTTTTTATCTGGAAAGGTGTTTTATTCACCTTATGATGAACTGCCCAGATATTAGAATACTAAATTCACTATTATGACTCTTGACAGATAATTCATACGACATCACGCTGAAAACAGTAAATCATCACAATGCACCTAATTTAATTCTCGATATCCGTCGTCTGGCAATTCACGCTCTGCAATTTTACGTAATATAGAGCTTTGCTACTTGGCATCCAAATCTGCCAACTCGTAAGCGTTCGATTGTCAGTTCGTAATAAGCCAATTTATCACCAAAACCATAACTTTATCGCTCTCAGGATGAATATTCGATTATGGCGACGAGGAAATTATGAATCGCTACGGAACGTTGATGGTTTCGGCGAGAAATTAGACTCTATTATGGCTAATTGTCATGTTTGAATATGAAACGAATGAAGATCGTGATTAGGGTCGCCTGCGTGACGACCCACTTACTTGTTAGTCGTTGGGGTTTAGGTTCAAAATGATCCACGAGAGGAAGGAAAATTGCGTGATGCAATCAGAAACATCAATTAAAGTGTTGAAATTCCAAAAATCAATTGAAATACTTCTATAGGTAAATACTGTTAGGCAAGAGTAGGCGGATTACTTGATCTACTACTTCCAGTTTCAGAGATCTGATGAAATCCAATATCTGTGAAGGCTTCAACAAGGCTAGTTCCTCACTCTTACAAGTTTCTCGGCCAAGGCATTCTCTCCTTAGGCTCGCAATGGAAAAGCATTCCTTGACTAAGTGAATGGGGGTTTTTTCCTCCTCCCTACAGAACCTACACTCGTCAGTGTGGATAATCCTGTCCTCAACAGGTGCTTCCTGAGGCGACAGTGTCCTGTAAGAAAGCCAGTGAGGAGGTGTAATTGTTTCCCACCAAGATCCAGATATCTTTTGGATCTTGCTGTTTCAAAGTTCCGAAGAAAATTAATGGAATGATACATCCCTGGGAGATTCCGCCAGAGTTTTTCTTTCTCGGCTTTCTCCCTCTGCAGAAACTCCTTCTTATAGGTACTTTATCTAAACCACAGAAGGGTTTTGGGCCAATGAGTGGCCTTCATGCGCCCTCTTTGGCAAGTGTATTGGCCTCTTCGTTTCCTTTGATTCCCGAATGGCCGGAAACCCAGGTTGAAAAGATTTTATTGCCTACCTCATTGAGTTTGTTCCGGCACTCCCACATCATCTTTGAGTCGATCACGTAGGAGCTCTGTGCTTTAATAGCAGCTTGACTATCTGAGTGCATGGCTTTATCGCACTTCTGAGTTTTTTTAATATTTATATCTAGACATCTTTCAAAAGCTATGATTTCCGCTCATACAGGAGCCTAGCGACAATGCACACTTGGTACTTGGTCCGTATATCCCAGCGCAAGCTCCTGTGGATGTTTGGAACCATCTGTATACCATTTTACGGCATTTCCTTTGAGGTTATAGTCGGTGTATTCCCGTTTCCATTCCACACTTTTACTCAGCAATTTCCTGAAGATTTTCTCAGTGCTTACTTTCTTGATCATTACATCACTAGGGAGGTTCGCAGGTGAGATGTAGTGGTTCAGAGAGGACCAGACTCTCTGATTCTTTATTCTCTCATTACCTGTACCTTCCTTAGATATTCTGCCTCATGGGCTACCCTATCAATCACTAGATGTAGAGGTGTGAGATCCGTAATGACTTCATGTGCCCTAGTTGAGCACGTTCTCATAGCTCCAGTGATGCACACACAGGCAAGCCTCTGCACTTTATGGTACTTACCTGACTTGCCTTGGCAAACCAAGCTAACATGGAGTGAAATATTGCATCCCAAGCCAGCTTTGACCGTAGTTACAAGGATTTCAATTTCTTCACTGCAGAATATTATTTGGAAACAAATCCTTTCTATGAATGTGTTAATAATTTCCTTAGAATTATACGTCTAACTCAACAGAACCATAAATTAATGAATCATACTGATATTTTCTGTGAAAAAACAAATGTTTTCGACTACCTATCCACAAAAAATAAAGTGATGGAAAACCATAAGTGCCAATAAAGGAACACAAACTCTCATTCAAGCAGTCGAACACAAATCGTCTTATTGAGTTAGACCCTCTGGACGAAAATGCAAATGGACCATCTAAAATTAGGCTCAACATATGCCAATTGCCTCCTCTATTATTATCCTCCCATAGGACTTTGTAATTGATTTTGAATTTATTCCGCCAGACTTACGTTTTGAGCTTTTCTGCCGGCAAGGGCTCATTTGCGCGCCACCGCTGCTAGATTTCGGCCGAGAATAGAACGGGTCATATGGTTGGACGAAAGGATGGGTAGAGGGGATGAGATCCGGCCGGATAGAACCTGTTGGATCAGGTTGAAATTCGATTTCGTTCGGCATAAAATGCGGGAATCTGTGATTTGGTGTAGGAGTTTAAACTAAAGTTCTAGTTGGCTCTGAAATTGATTTACTGATGGAGTTTGCATTGAATTACTAGAAAACGGACTGAGAGTGGTTTTAAAGCGCTCGTTCTACTTAAACGAGTGCTATATCGTTTTTCCCAAATGTCAGTGATTTTAGAATTTTGAACAGAAAATGATCTCAAACTGTAGGGTTCCACTCTCTGATGAAAAATTCGTGGTGAAATTCAATTCTGTTAGAGGGGACGTCCGTTAGCATGATAACTTTCAAAGAAATTGTCCTAGAGACATGAAATTTTCAGATTGAGTTCGGCTACCAAATGGCTCGGTTCAGTTCGTTAACTAGCTAAATCATCCATAAAATATGGCCATTCAAAATTTTTGTCTCCCAATATCTCTGACAAAACGAAACCAATCGAAATGAAATATTGCAGCCACATGCAAGATGCTTAAATGAGCCTCATGTAAAATTTTGTGGCCATAGTGTATACAGAACCATAAATAATTCAATTGGAAAATTGAAAATAAGAAACTTCATTGTTCCATAAAAAAATATCCGATTCAAGTGAAACTTTGTGTATGTAGATTGATATACTGAATGTTCGTGCAAAATTTTGTGGCCATCGTGTTAACAAAACTATAGGAAATTCAATTGGAATATTGAAAAGAAGAATCTGTATATTTTCATAACAGGATATCCGATTCGAGTGAAATTCATGTAATAATAATAATAATAATTCTTTATTAATCCCTTTGACATTACAAATAAGAATGTATAGGACAGGTCAAATAAAAAAAGTTCTTAGTAAAGAAAAATCAAAATGAATACAATGAATGAATGATCTTGTGATACTAATCACAAATAAGTATACAGAAATTATGCGAAATGACTATCGGCTAAATATTCCGCTATACTATAGTAGGATTTTTTAATTAATATACGTTTTATGGTCGTTTTAAATTGTAACTCATTTAATCCTTTAATTTCATCTGGTAAATTATTGAAGAGTGTTATGCCCTTATAAGATGGGGAAAGTTCAAATTTTGATGTTCTATGTTGAGGCAGACATAACATTCGTGAGTTCCTCGTACAGTAATTATGAAAGTGTGACAGTCCAACAAAATTTCTAAGATTTCTTTTAATAAATAACAGGCATTTGTAGATATAAATACAAGTGACCGTCAAAATGTGATGCTTGATGAAGAGTGGTCTACAGGAGGAAAGTTGACTGGTATTGAAAATCATACGTATTATCCTTTTTTGTGCCAAAAATATTCTGTTTACGTCAGTAGAAGCTCCCCATAATATGATGTTGAACTGTAAATGACTGTAAACTAAACTGTAGTACACATCCAGAATTGATTGAACAGGTAAACACAATTTCAGCTTATTTATAGCATAATAGGATGTATTCAGTTTTTTACTCAACACATCAATATGCTCACACCATCTCAGTTGGCTGTCCAGATGAACACCCAAAAACTTCACACTTTCCGAAGAAGAAATTATCACATCTCCCACCTGGAGAGTCAATGGAAGCGAATCTCTGATTCCAAAGGAAATGAGGTTGGTTTTTTCCAAATTCACAATTAGTGCATTGGCTTTACACCAGTCTAAAAAGCTCATTATCAGTTTGCTACAGCACGAACGAAGTTCATCAATATTCCCAGATGCTATAGCAATAGAGGTGTCATCGGCGAATAAAATCAATTTGATCAATTTGAAGACAGTAAGGTGTTCAGGCAAATCATTCACAAATAATATAAATAGGAGAGGCCCTAGTACCGATCCTTGAGGAACACCGATATCGATGTTATGTTTGCTGGAATATGAGTCGCCCACTCTGACAACCATTGATCTCTCAATCAAGAAGCTATGCAACCAGTCCAGGAAGATTCCTCTGAATCCTAAGTTATATAGCTTGCTCATTATAAATGGAATAGACAAACAATCGAATGCACGCGAAAGGTCGAAGAACAGACCAGCGACACAGAGACCATCATCCAACCAACCATAAGTACTCTCAATGAACGAAGCGGCTGCCGTCTCAGTTGAGCAACCGACTCTGAATCCGTGTTGACAATTTGTGATAATATTGAACTTATCTAAATATTCTATCATACGCTTTAATACTACTTTTTCAATAATTTTGGAAATAGTACTCAGGATTGAAATTGGTCTGTAATTAATTATTTCAGTCACATCATTCCGTTTGTGTACAGGAATGACAGTGCTTATCTTGAGTGAAGATGGAAAGATGCCAGATGATATTGAAAGATTTATCAGGTGAGCAAGATGACTTCCAATGCATCCAGCAGAGACTTTCAATATTCGTGAAGAGATTAAGTCAGTACCTGTGCTCTTTTTATTCTTTAAGGAATTTATGACATTTATGACTTCCGCCGAATCAACTGGATAGAAGTAAAAGTTATGTGACACTATCTTAGATGTTGTGCAAATGGGAGATATACTATTTCCATAGTGCTGCTGAAGGCTAACAGTTGTAATGCTAGAAAAATATTCAGCAAAGGCTGCAGCTATTGTAGGCGACTCGGAACAAAGGACTCCATGTACATTAATTGATATGTTCTCTTTTATATTTTTCCTACCAGTTTCCTGGTTGACAATACTCCAGATACTTTTATTTTTGTTGGCTGAATTTTCAATTATATTTGCATAAAAGTTGGATTTAGTTGTTTTTAATAGTTTATTATAATACTTTTTGAATTCCTTGTAAATCTCAAGAGAATGCACACACTTCAATTCAGAATGAAACCAATGCAAATCCTTCAACTGAAGACTTGCCCGCCTAACCTCTGTGGTTACCCAGTTTTTACTATGAGAGGTAATGTGCCTGGCAGGAAAATGCCGGTCAATCAAAAAGGTTATAGCATCCATGAATATTCGAAAGCATGAATCAACATTACGGTTCCGATAAATTTCATCAAAGCAAACCGCAGAGAGAGATGCCACATACTCCTCCATTCTTTTTCCGGAGAAGAACCTAACATATTTTTTATTCGCCAGTTGGGTGATTGGGAGATCAACTGGAAGTTTAAAGTCTACTAATATGACCTTATGATCACTGAGGCCTGCTTCAATTACTTTTGAGCCACAATATTCCTGGGCAATATTAGTTAAGATGTAATCAACTTTAGTGGATGATGTCTTGCCAGAAATATTGGTGAATATTCTAGTAGCCTCTTGCGATGTTACATGTAAATTAAAGCTGATAAGTACATCAAATAACAATTTTCTCATATTACACCCAGGTTCAAGAAAATCAACATTTATATCACCACATACAAACAAGTTGTCCACTAACCTACTACAAAACTGCAAAGCAGCAGTAAATTTTTCGAGGAATTTCTCGAAATTCCCTGATGGGGGCCTATAAACACTTATAACCCCTATTTTTAAACCGTGACACAACACTTTCGCGCCACAAACTTCAAAATGCATTTCCTCTGAAAATTTGGAAACTAACAATTTTGCCACTTGAATATCACTTTTCACATACAACACTGTACCACCGTGCCTCCTGCTAGGACGACAGAAGAAATCAGCTTGCCTATATCCTGGAAGCACCATCAGCCCAATGTTCTCATATTTACACCAGTGCTCCGCAACACTTATGATATCCACAGATTCCTCTGAGAGAAAGACTTCAAGATTGTTCAATTTATTAGTTATACACTGAGTGTTTATTTGCATGATTCTCAACTGAAATTTTTGGAAAACTTCATTATAATGACCTTCTTTTCAAGCTTGGGTCGGATGTGGTCCTCGATTTTGAAAAAAGTGATGGACGCTCACATTTTTTGGCCAGCAAGATGCCTCCAATGCTTTGTCAAGTTGACTTCTTGGTATTAATACCTTGAAAGATGCGTAACTCTCTGGATATTTCGATTTTAATGCTTCACATTTCACGTCCGTGAAGTTTGGTTTCAGGAAAGCCAAAAGTTCCTCCGGTGTTGTCTCAGGCTTCAAATTCGTTACATGAAGAGGTTTATATTTCTCAATTCCTACAATGGTAGATGATCCTGAATAGTTACCAACCACCAAAGCCTGACGAGAAGTTCTTTTGTTCCTTTTATGAGATACTGTCTGCCATTTTGTGTTCGATAGTGGTTCATTCATCCTCTGTTGGCGCACGGGAGTACCCTGTTTACTGGTTGGATCAATTATTGCGCTCAAAGCGTTATTCACGTCTGATAATGTTATATTTGGTTTAGCCATTTCACGCTGTTTGAAAGTGACTTTCTCGCCATCATTAACTACCACATTTGTGGGTTCACTGACATACGTGGGAGTAGCCGCTTTTATCGTACTCTGCATATGTATCTCCTTGTTGATATTATCTGTAGTTATATTCTCTCGTATGTTTACTTTATTTTTCAACATCGATATCTCATTTTCTAAATACATTATTTTATCTTTCAGTAATGACGAATTTTCAATTAGAATGGAGTTTTTGAACTCTAATTCTTCAATTATTTTCAGAAGAAGATCCTGATAGGTAGACTCACCAGAGATTCGCACACTTTCAGACTCCGGTTCACTTGTTACATTCGCGGTATTATTTTGACTGATTGGGGAAATCAAATTTTCACCACAACATTTTTTCAATTTTGAACCGCATCTCGGATGATAAACATTGAGACAATGGTTACATTTAAAACCAACTTTCATTAAAGATTGTTTACACGAACCACATTTAAGCGATTCGATTTGAAGAGCATCGCTCGCACCAACCTTCTTGTTCGCGGACATAATAATGTAGACTGATATACTGAATGTTCATGCAAAATTTAAGGAGGATCGCATCATGAGAACCATAGAATTTATTTTTTTCGATTTATAATTTTTTACAGATTTAATTTTTTGAAAAATTTCCAGAATATTATTTCGATTGGGCTGAGATTCTGCATTTCTATATTTGGCATCAATCTCAAGTCTCGTATAAAATTTCGAGGTAATGGTCTTATTACTCCACCAATGAACGAACGCCCAAAAGCTCCTGCTCAGGGCTTTTCTAATTTTTGTTGTTTTCACATCAATTTTTATCAGTCAATCCAATTGCGTGAGCTCCCTTTACATCATAACTTTGTACAATAAATCTTTTTAAATTTTTTTGTCAGAATCATAGGAATAGTTATTTAATCCGTAAGTTTATTTATGACAGCGATTGATACTTCGACACCTTTGATTCAGATTTACAAATGAATTGATTACAATACAGAGTAAAAACTATTTACATTCATATTTCGTTTCAGTACAGTTGTAACATTACTCACCTTGCTTCTGAATACTTTATTCGGTTGTCCATAACAATCATATTGAAAAAAGAAGAAATATAAACCTATCGTTTTGATTAGTCCCTTGATTTTGAAAAGTGTGAAAAATGAAGAATTACTTTATTTTGAGGAAAAAGTTACGTAAGCGTTAGAGGGAGTTTAAAGAAAGCTCAGTTCAACGTATACAAATTGATCAACAATTACCCATTCTAATTCATAATTTCTCCTATTTCTCTGTAGAATTTTCATGGGCAACCAAACATAAAATATCCACAAGCAACTGTACTTACAACTCGACTACAACAAAGAAATTTATATCATGTCAAAAGTATTTCTTGTGTAGAATGAAAATGTATTTCAATCAATTATATCGACTCTTCACTTACATTCAGCAGACGAACAAGTATATAAAGAAGAAAAAATACTTCAACTTTTTCTAATCGATGACAAATATCGAAAGATTGCTTAATTATTGAGTGCTTCCTTTCAAAATTATGAGTAAAATCTTTTATGGAGGATTCAATTCCAAATAAATTTGCCAATTCAGTATACGATTGTCAACTCCAACAACGCTTAACAAAATTGGGCTTAGTCCAAAAACGCTACCAAAAATGGCCCCCGTTTTCCAACATGTTGCTCAGGTAGCGCTGCAGAAAGAGTAAGAAATTTGGGAAACGGTTGCATAACATAACCTTACGTTCCAACACGATTTTTCAATGAAACTCAGTCATAAAATATCGACACTGGTCGATAATCGCATGCGAAATCCAATAACACCCCCTGAATAGAAAATACAACAAGCGGAAAAATTAAAATTACCAATCCAACTTGAGTAAAGTTTATTGTAGTATTACTCGCCAACAAACAACAGAATGTGCTCGTAAAGTGCAACGGCATAAGCCATTTGAAGTAATCTCAAGTTTTTCCATTAGTTTCAGCGAAATAAGATCAATTTTGAGAATTACAGCAGTCATGATGATTAATGTTCTTTTTCGCTGTTGAAAAGCCTGGAAAACAAACAATCGATGAGCTTTTTCCGGAGAAACGAGTTGTGGTGGAATTTTTCGGTAGAACGCTTCCAACGACATTTTAAGTACAAATGTTTTCTTCTTCGTAAATGCGATTTGTATTTGAACCTCTTAGTTTCTCAACGAAAGTACTCGTCACCAGATTCGAATGATTTTTTTCATTTGTAACACTTTCGGAATGTCAAAAAGATATGTTAAGTGATACAGAAATACAGAATTAGAAAAGGTTCAGTTTTGAAATATATTCACTTTTTCGGCGACCTCCTAAGTTGGTATTACGTTTACGGAATTGATCAATAATGACCCATTTTATTACTCAATTTTTACTATTTTGATGTGCAAATGTCATGGGCAACTAAGCTGAAGTATACAGAAGCAATACGATTATTTTTATGCAAAATGAAATGTATTTCAATGAAGAATTTATACTCAGTTTATAATGCTGCGATTTACTCGAGAAGTCAGGAAATGTGCAATGGTTATGCAACAAATTGGTTAGGGGATATCAAAAACTATCAATTTCCCCAGAAATAAAGGATTTCCAATAAGAGGTGTTATTTTGATATTCAAAGAAACATGGCATTTTTCAATATAAATGATCGGATATTTATTTCATTATAAAGAATAAGCTATGTTATGGAAAATAACATCAGGCAAAGTGGCTGCCCTATGTCCTCGATAACTGGGCTATTGGCGTAGACCTTCCTTTTCACGTGGCCCCAAAGGAAGAAGTCGCAAAGTGTAAAATCACAAGATCTCGGTGGCCAACTGTGACATCTTCGATAAATAACACGGTCTGAAAACTTTTCCCGCAAAAGATCAATGGTTCATTGAGTCTTAAGACCCAAATCTTTATGCAATGTAATTATGTAATGACGTTTATGGAATGCCTAATTCCAAAGAACGACGAAGACTGGACAAACCTGAGTTTTCTTCAACATTTTCGGCTACAGCAGCAACATTCTCGGCTGTTCTTAAGCGACGTGCACGGGTTTTATTATGCACATTACTAACTTGTCCCAACAGCTCGAATTTTCCCACCAATTTCTTTATTGAGGTCCGACAAGGTCCTTCACGACGACCCAAAAATGTTCGAGTTTTACGAAACGTCTCTGCCAAATTTCACCATTTTTACATTGAAATACAATAATTTCAATGGGTTCTTGAAGCGTGTTTCGTTCCATTTTTATTAATGGCGTAGTTTCTACTTGTCAAATGTCAAAAAATGACAGCTTCAAACGTGACATCTACAGAAATAGCGGGCTATTTGAAATGAAACCTATTATTGGAAAACTCTTTATTTCTCTATAGAGTTATGAAATATTACAAATACTTCACCACTGAAGTCAACCAAATGAGTTGTTCATAAATAGCATGAAAAACCATTGCGGATTTCCCTTAAGGCATGTTTTCCCCCTTAATTCCTTCAAATTCGTCGAAATTAGCTCGTGTTCAACGAAATAAACCAAACCTCAATCAAAGAGGAAAGCCCCAGTAGAAATAATTGAACGAAATGGAAAAACTTCCTAAATCTCCGCCTGAATCTGCAGGCACAAGGGAAATTTCGCTGTTACCACCAGCCAATAAGACTTTGTCCAATCTTTTCAAGAAATTTTCCCGAAAATGCCCGTATTTTAGGGATCCTAATCCCACAACTCATTTTCCGCCCTCTATCATACGCGACCTCTTATTTATATTTATATTTTCGTCGAAGCCATTGTCTTAGGCACGGCAGAAATAAACGCCAAGCGACGCACAGGGATACCGTGCCCTTAAATCCCTTCGGCATAACAAGTTTGTTCACCAAACACTTTCTTGTCGCAATAAAAGCTGCGAACCTCAGTCTCCTGGGGTTTTGAGAGCAGGAAAAGCCTTGTTTACACCCAAAAAGGCTCAACGGTTGGAGATTCCGGAATTAACATCGGTAAAAATGTTACGTAGGGCAGGCAATAACATTCATTGACTGCTGAATTCTGTTTTTGCTGGCAACTGCGGTCTTGGAGATGAAGGGTTCACTGAAGGTTAGAATCTGATGAGACGACTTCTTTTACATCTTCCTTCTTTGGTTGATTTCTTTGTACCTCTGCCACGTTATAGTGATTAGATCGATGGTGAAATGAGGTGATACGACCAGACCTCTTCTGTGACATTGGAAGAAGCACCTACACGAAATGAGTCACGAGAAAGGAGGAGGCATCATGTGACCTCTTATTTATATTTTCGTCGAAGCCATTGTCTTAGGCACGTTAAAATTGAACGCTAAGCGACGCATAGGGATACTGTTCCCCTTAAATCCCTTCGGCATAACAAGTTTGTTCACCAAACACTTTCTTGTCGCAATAAAAGCTGCGAACCTCGCTCTCCTGGGGCTTGAAAAGCAGGAAAAGCCTTGTTTACGCCCAAAAAAGGCACAACAGTTGGAGATTTCGGAATTAACATTGATAAAAATGGTACGTAGGGCAGGCAATAACATTCATTGACTGCTGAATTCTTTTTTTGCCATTAGGAAAAGGGTTTTTCGGTGCCAGCGTTACTATCTGGCAATTGCGGTCTTGGAGATGAACGGTTCACTGAAGGTTACAATCTGAGGAGACGACTTTCTTTACATCTTTCTTCTTTGGTTGGTTTCTTTGTACATCTCCCACGTTATATTGATTATTTCGAAGGTGGAATGAGGTGTCTATCAGCTAGCATAAACTTAAAAACTATTACAATATTCAGTTTGAAGCAGATCATTGTGCTATTTTTAGCTCTCAGGGTAGATGAAAGTGACAGAAATGAATGATGTAACATAAATTGATTTTTCAACGATATAAACGGCGTGGAACATTGTCACAGATCTGAGATTAAGGCGCTGTATCCCAACAACATTGGATTCAACGGTGTGTGGAAATGCCCAGGCAAACATAATGAATTAGGAATACACAACACAGTTTCTTTGACTTGGAATTCAAAACACCTAGGAATCCAGGGAAATGGGGAGGCTGATGATCCAACTCGAAAGTGGTTGACAACTCCTTTGATAGGTATGAGCAAACCTCTTTTGTGACATAGGAAGAAACAACTACAAGAAAGGAGTCACGAGAGGGGAGGAGGCATCATACGCGCCTTCTTATTTATATTTTCGTCGAAGCCATTGTCTTAGGCACGGCAGAAATGAACGCCCAGAGACCCACAGGGATACTGTTGCCCTTAAATCCCTTCGGCATAACAAGTTTGTTCACCAAACACTTTCTTGTCGCAATAAAAGCTGAAAACCTCGCTCTCCTGGGGCTTGAAAAGCAGGAAAAGCCTTGTTTACGCCCAAAAAAGGCACAACAGTTGGAGATTTCGGAATTAACATTGATAAAAATGGTACGTAGGGCAGGCAATAACATTCATTGACTGCTGAATTCTTTTTTTGCCATTAGGAAAAGGGTTTTTCGGTGCCAGCGTTACTATCTGGCAATTGCGGTCTTGGAGATGAACGGTTCACTGAAGGTTACAATCTGAGGAGACGACTTTCTTTACATCTTTCTTCTTTGGTTGGTTTCTTTGTACATCTCCCACGTTATATTGATTATTTCGAAGGTGGAATGAGGTGTCTATCAGCTAGCATAAACTTAAAAACTATTACAATATTCAGTTTGAAGCAGATCATTGTGCTATTTTTAGCTCTCAGGGTAGATGAAAGTGACAGAAATGAATGATGTAACATAAATTGATTTTTCAACGATATAAACGGCGTGGAACATTGTCACAGATCTGAGATTAAGGCGCTGTATCCCAACAACATTGGATTCAACGGTGTGTGGAAATGCCCAGGCAAACATAATGAATTAGGAATACACAACACAGTTTCTTTGACTTGGAATTCAAAACACCTAGGAATCCAGGGAAATGGGGAGGCTGATGATCCAACTCGAAAGTGGTTGACAACTCCTTTGATAGGTATGAGCAAACCTCTTTTGTGACATAGGAAGAAACAACTACAAGAAAGGAGTCACGAGAGGGGAGGAGGCATCATACGCGCCTTCTTATTTATATTTTCGTCGAAGCCATTGTCTTAGGCACGGCAGAAATGAACGCCCAGAGACCCACAGGGATACTGTTGCCCTTAAATCCCTTCGGCATAACAAGTTTGTTCACCAAACACTTTCTTGTCGCAATAAAAGCTGCGAACCTCGCTCTCCTGGGGCTTGAAAAGCAGGAAAAGCCTTGTTTACGCCCAAAAAGGCATAACGGTTGGAGATTCCGGAATTAACATTGGTAAAAATGGTACGTAGGGCAGGCAATAACATTCATTGACTGCTGAATTCTGTTTTTGC
Source organism: Propylea japonica (assembly GCA_013421045.1). Lineage (NCBI taxonomy): Eukaryota > Metazoa > Arthropoda > Insecta > Coleoptera > Coccinellidae > Propylea > Propylea japonica. The sequence goes on along the minus strand of CM024242.1, from coordinate 80,406,669 downwards.
CATTAGGAAAAGGGTTTTTCGGTGCCAGCGTTAGTATCTGGCAATTGCGGTCTTGGAGATGAAGGGTTCACTGAAGGTTACAATCTGAGGAGACGACTTTCTTTACATCTTTCTTCTTTGGTTGGTTTATTTGTACATCTCCCACGTTATATTGATTATTTCGAAGGGGAAATGAGGTGTCTGCAAGCAAGCATAAACTTGAAAATTATTACAATATTCAGTTTGAAGCAGATCATTGTGCTATTAGCTATTGTCAGCTCTCGGGATTCAAATTCGAATGACGACTTTTCCAATATCAAAGCGATAAAATTTGTCAACGATATAAAAGGCATTGAACATTGTGAACGTGAAAAAGAATGTCGAGGTACCGAATGAAAACTTCTTTGAAAAAGCAATTGTGACGACTGTGGCGTATAAAGAAAATATTTTCGGGGGAGTCCGACACGCTTACACCATCAAATGATCCAAAGGTTAGATTAGGTTAGATGCAATTTTTTAATTGAGAATATTAGTCTTCCTGTTATTCATCAATGTTTCATACACATATGTTCAAATGTTCAGAGGTTCTGATGCAAAAAAATTACCATTCGTTGCTATTTCTAGCTAACACTCAAGTTTCTGAACTATTTAACGGACTCCTGCAACGTGGCGAGAAATTGATAGACTAGTAAGGTTTTCACCAAAAGCTTCATCATGTTTTGAACAAGCAAAAACGGCAATGAGAACTTTTATTTAATTGTAAGGGGAAAAAATAAAAAATATATTGAAGACATGAAGACGAGGTGAGCTGAACATCGTTTACATAGATGGTAACAAAACAAACCTCAATGAGTCGTTAACTGTGATGTTTCTGTGAGGAGATAATAATGCGAGACCATTTAGTCTATTCTCAGATGTTTTCTTATTTCATTTGAGGAGTCCGGGCCCGGGCCCTCTGGGCTCCCCCTATATACAGTGTGTTTGGTCATGACTTAGCAATAATTTAAGGCCATCAAATATACCTAATTTTATCGAAAAAAAAACACCCACATTGGGAAGTTTACCCCCTCAGTTTTGGAGTGGCCCCCATTTTAATTTACTTTTTTATTAATTGACCCTTCCAAATAATATCGATTTCTTTGGACATAAAGGTTCTACCAGTGGCGTAAATAACACCCCCGCAGCCCCGCCGTGCGGGGGGGCGCAGCAGTCCGGGGGCGCCGGAGAGCGCGAAGCGCCCTCCGCTGTACGGTTTGTCAATCATCGGCAATCGGCCCGGCCGATCAGCTGGCGGGGGGGCGCTCCATGGCTTAGTTACGCCACTGGGTTCTACAGATGTGAAAAAACTGTTTTTTGAAAGATGATACTACCTTGTTTTATTAAAGTGGAACAATTTGAAAATATTCAACTTAGAAATGGCATAAAAAAATTTTAGTAAAAAAATGTACTGATTTTCTTAGTAAATCCGCAATAGTCCAAGAACTAGCTCATTGAAGTATAATTTTTTTAAATCATTTTACACGCAAGGATATTAGCTACAAAACAACAGCTACATCATTTCTGTTAATTACATAAATTGAGAGTTATTGCTGTTCGAACAAGACCCTTATGAAAGTTAATAAAATAAAATAAAACTCAGTACTGTACTTTCGATCATTTTTAATGATCAAACAAACAAATTAATCATAAAAATTGCTCAAAATGGCCGACTCTGCTTTGTAAACAGGCAGTGGCAACACGTAGGTGTTGTTTTGTAGCTAGTATCCTTGCGTGTTAAATCATTGAAAAGAATATACTTCAATGTGCAAGTTCTTGTACTATTGCGGATTTACTAAGAAAATCAGTACATTTTTTTAAAGAATTCTTTTATGGCATATTCAAGTTGATTGTTTTCATATTGTTCTACTTCAATGAAAAGTTGTAATATCATCTTTCAAAAAACATTTTTTTCACATCTGTAGGACCTTCAAGTCCAAAGAAATCGATATTATTTGGAAGGGTCAACGAAAATAAAAAAGTAAATTTAAAATGGGGGCTACTCCAAAACCAAGAGGGTAAATTTCCCAAGGTGGGTGTTTTTATCGATAATAATAGGTATATTTGATGCCCTTAAATTATCGCTAAGTCATGACCAAACACACTGTATACGCCACTGAGTGACGATATTTCTATTTCCACTGAATAAAACTCAAGAAGAAACGTTATATTTCGTTAGTCGACACGAACAATTAATACTGTGTTCTCTTGAATTCATTCAAGAAAATGAACTAATTAATTTCGCGTAGACTGAAAACAATGATACGACGAAGAGTTCAATGGGCAAAAGCTGGACCCAGACACTGTTCACAGTATCATCGGTTAATTTTCTTCTGAATAAAATTTGCGACTGCAGAAGCCAGAGAAAATGCCTGTAAAGTGAAAATGAATATAAATGAGTTGTCTGAAAGGGAACTGGAAGGGAGTTATAAAACACCGGTCCTTGAAAACTACAATACCCGAGAAAAATTTGAATTTAAACTCACATCAGTTGGGAAAAGCAACATAATTTTTCAAGCAAGTGTAAAATCAAACTAAATTCCGCCATTTTATTTTACCACTTTTCGCGCACTTGTTCCCAAATACAACATGCTATAGTTCTGCTCCAAATGTCTTGTATTTTATAATTTGGTACTGGACTTTGAAACTCATTGAAGAAAAATCCGAGGTCAAAAGTGATTCCTTTTGATACTAAGCATTAAAGGCCCTTTCTATTTGAAGCTACATCACTTCCAAACTGATGCAAAATCAGTTGATGTGCGTTCTATCTGACAATGTTGTGTTTTTGAACTGATGCGCATCACTTACAACTGATGTTGCTTTCTGACAAAATCAGTTTAATTTCCACAATCACTTCAAGTCACCATAACTATAATATAGCCTAATATTCTGTTCGAAGTTTGTAATTTACTTCTAAACATAACGGAAAGTGAATTATAATCCTCGGTTTTCATTACCAGTAATGAATAATTCATATTACTTTTGGAATTTCCTTCCGAACTATCGTCGATATTCCTATTTGGTACTCTGATTTCAAACCTTATCGTTTCATTGATTGTCATCCGAAAAAGGCGTGTTCTATCTGTCAGAATCACTTCATTTCCAACTGAAGTGACTTCGGAAATTATTCAGAAATTAGAAAGCTAGAAATGATTTTCGAATGGTCGATGTTACGGGTTAAAACCGTAGGTTGGTTGAAATTAGTCTTTGAGCACATTTAGAATTTTTAATAATACTGGACAGAAATATTGTTGGAATTTCAGCTTTTTATATACAATCTGATGATAATTTCATGGTATTTATTTTTTGTCTAAGATTTCCGACATACAGGGTGTCCCGTAATAAGACCGACAAACTTTAGTGGACATTATACTTAGATCATATTCAGATAGATTCGATCTAAATCATATAATGCAAAATTGCTTCGTTAAGGAACTAGTGCCCTTTGAAGATGACTTCCTGTCTACACTTTTTGCCACATATTCGCAAAACATGAATGCGAATAATTGATATCGAAATTTTTGGCGAGAGAAGATGATCTTTGTTTGATATAATTGATTTATATCTTCAACCTAACCATTATCAAGTGAAAATAAATTTAAAACAAAAGTTAACATTGAGTACCTACTCAGTGAAAAGAGAGAAAATTTAGAATCCATTTTTTTCATAAATGGTGCATCTAGGCGTTATTATACTCATCTATTTCAAGAAAAAACATCAAAGTTTATGAATATGATGTCAATCTCGCGAAATAATGAAAGTTAAAATGTTTCAACTAAAAATAACCTCGCAACCCCCCCCCAAAATGATACGATTGGGCTTGACATGAAAAAAATGCACTTAATCTAATCGATGCGTATTTTTCATATTAGCCAATGTGTAAACTTTCAGCACTTTATGTGACTCCGTTTTGCGAATATGTGGCAAAAAGTGTGGACATGACATCATCTTCAAAGGGCACTAGTGACTAGCTCCTTAACGAAGCAATTTTGCATTATATGATTTGGGTCGAATCTGTCTAAAATACGATCTATAATGTCCACTAGAAGTTTGTCGGTCTTATTACGGGACACTCTGTATGTTCTCTGCAGCTGCGAGCTGCATAGTCCATTCGATCAGTCCATTTTTCTATACTTTTTTCATACATCTTATTGGTGATGTGCACATTGCCAACTGGGAGCATTTCCAGTTATTTTGAGAAAATGTATATTCAAAATTAATTGAGTCAGGTTTTCGAGAAAAAAATTATTGAAATACAAAAATTATTGAAATACCTCAATGAGCTAGCGAATTCACACGATCAGAATCTGTATTTGAGTATTGAGTATGCGTCAGCATCAATTTTATTAGTTCAATATCGAATCACAGTTTTACCTATGCTAACTGATAACTAACCACTTTGTGCTGAATCGTTATCCCCACTAATTATGCTTATTCGTACGTCATCATGGAGCAAAGTTAGAACTTACGAGTAGGTAAGGAAGTCGCATTTTCAATATTCAATTGAAAATTAATCACCTGATATTTTAATTGAATCATTTGATGGGTATTGTATTTAAGATTACTCTCAGTGCTGCCAATTGAAGGAAACCTAATATTTTAACATACGCTGATTTTCCCGAATTTCTGAACTGAATAATGGATCCTTATAATTGTTTTTTTCTGTACTCATTTCATTATTTTGACATAACTTCATTAAAAGCCTGAGAGCATCAGTATTTATTTTAATTCAGCGACCATTTAATGTCATCTTTATTTACTTTCCCATCTTCTTTATTGTGATATATTGAGGATACACTCAGCCAACTCTTGACAACCTCTTATTAAATAATTGAATTGTTGCCTCTAAAGAGGGGTCTTATGCGTACTAATGAGAACAAGAAATGGAATAAGTCTGTTGTTCCTGATCTCTGCTATTCCTTTCTCACAGCTTCTGAACTCTCATTGTTCTTCCGGATGCATACAAATAAGTTGGGGAACCAGCAAGGCATAGTTAATAAGAAAATTCTATTATTAAATTATTTGAAATCCCCGTGTGGAATGTGATTCGAAAACTTGATGTTCTCTAGGTTATATTGCGGGTTAACTAGATATAATTGATTAAATTGGTACATTTTCATTATGTTTGTTTTATTACTCGGTTTTTTAATTTCCTGATTTTAATTATCATATGAAAATACATAAAATTTATATCCTTTCATTTGAAACAACGTGTCTGGAATAAAAGTATCATATCGTAAGATACCTATTCATAATTATCAACTGCGGACGAGACCTACAATATATCTTTTTATCTCTATAATTCAAATAATTTTTCGTTTGTTCGTTGTTTACATTTTTAACTGTAACTTTCATATCTTATTTTAAGTGAACACAATATAACATTAAAGATTAGTTCATAGTGAAACTTCTGTGATCTCTTTGTTTATTTGCACAATACATATATTCCAATAAAAACAATAATTAGAGAGGGGGGCGTAGGGGGTGAGAAATATCAAATTCAAAAAAGTATAGTGTAATATGTTTTTGGAATCAAAAATCGACGGGTGCTAGCATTCTCCTGAATAATTCTTCGTACAAGAATTATTGACCAGTTACGTTACTTTTTTGGTGCGCTGTATATTCTTCCTACTCACTAAATGATCCAGAAAAGAATAGCAAATAAACGATGTAATTGGGAATGAATAATTCCACCTATTATCAAAACAGCACTCAAGATAATAAAAATTATTCATTATGTGCAATTCACCACTCATCGCTCTATGCTACTAGAAACTCTCGAATTGAAATTCCTGTTAGGAGATCTCTAACCAGATTTATTCAAATAGTTTAGCCCGCTTAAATCATTCTGATGAGGAGTTTTATTACGTCCATTTTCCACTATTTCAATCATTATACTTCTGTTCAAAAAGTTGTTATACCCTTATTACACCATGCCTTTTTGCATGTCTATATTCGATCCTTTTTTCAGGGCTATTTGATGTGTAAATTTCCCCCAAATTACAGTGACTTCATACTGTATAGAGTCACTCCCAAATGAGTTGCACTATTATACCATGTCTTTTCAAAGGGCTTCAGGTAGTAATTCCAAAATTGTGTTTGTGTTTTGCTGGAATATTTTCGAAAGAATACCTTGGTATCTGTATTGATATGAACAATAATGATGCAAACAATAGAAGATGAAATTGCATATCTCAAAAAAGGGGTTTACAGGAGATAGGAGGTGAAGCCTCGGATGAACTAAAAATCAGGTAATAAAAGCCATGAGTCTAAAATATTCATATAAAGGTAAAAAATGTATGTCCTTCATTTATTTATTTATTATAATCTGCCCATTCATTAAATCTTTGAATGAAGATAAAGAGTAATAAACATATTTATTATTGAGCAATTCAAGACGTCAAATCAGTCAGAAAAATGTTGGGTTTTTGGACCCAACTCGACATTTCTACGGAAAGACACGAAATCTCCACGTTTCAGGGGTGAAGATAAAACCCGGGTTTTATTTATTCATTTTATTTGCAAGCCTGAAATAGGCACCAAAATAGTCTTAGGCGCATGCGCCTTTCGTTGAAATTTCAGGCGAAATCGGCCAGAAAGGCAAGAAAAAGACATGGTTTAATAGGGGTTGTACATCTTTTAACATTCAAGAAGAATCTTATATAATTATACTATCGAATGGCTATCCCAAGAAATTGTTAAAGAAGGCTTAAGCAATTGGACACAATAGACAATAGTATAATACTGAAAGCAGCATAAACGTTAACCAACGTAATATAATAAGTTGAGGGGTTATCTGAAAAAAATTATAAAAAATGGAAATAAAAATAAAAAATGAGAACATCATTCACAGCTCAAGACACTATCAGGGCTAATCTAACTGATGTAAGACTTAAAAATGAAAATCAACCCACCGAAAATTGATATGAAGAACCTTGTGAGTGTGATAGAACCTATATTGGAAAAACAAAACGTCTTTCAAATGTTCGAATCAGAGAATATGAGAAATAAGCTCAACTGGAAGATGCCGATAAATCAGAGCTTGTTCAACATTTTTTGAATGGGGTAAAGATTCCATAATATCAGAGACAACATGGACAATCAAAGGAAGCCGCTTTCGTGTCAGTTACCAAAATTCCATCGTCAACCGTCAGTTGAGCTCCAAACAATCTTAACTTAAAAAAAATCGAATGGATTGTTCGAAAACGATTCAATCAAAAATATATCAAAATCATCGATGATTGTTTTCTGAGATTTGTTAAAATGAGAAACATTTTCGAAGAGTGACTAAAGTTGCTTTTCTGAGAGTTACAAGTCTTAAGTGATTTCCTGGCGGTTCACACGTTTTATCACCTCAAATTTCAACCCCTGTAGATTGTGACAAATATACCCCCTGATGAATAATTCACCGAGCACAACATTCATGCAATTCGTTCATTATTCCGTTTTCTACCTAATTTAATCCCTTATTTTTCGATTTCTTCGAGAAAGCAATGTGAAGCTGTTTTAGCGAGTTGTAATTAAGAGTAATGGATACTAATGAATTCAGATCCCTGCTCTCACCTTCGGATCCTCCCCTATTCCCGTGGGAATTCGAGTGTGCAACTCGCGGGATAACATCCCGGAAGTCGCGACGACTAGCGTCGTTTGTTCTTTGTACTACTTTCGAAATTAGGACAGATAATTGCGACGAATTGTAGACACCCACTTGTGCCAAGGTGGAAATCAGAACCGGAACTAATTAATGAAGATGCTTTATGGGGAACTTTTTGTTTTGCGAAGGGTTGAATTTTTAAAAAATTAATTTGTCAATTAAAGCAGAGAATAATATTAATTGCAATTTTCAGACGGAGCTCCTCCATACTGAAGAGCCCCAAAGAGGGCGAAATATCTATCTACAGTGTGTTTGGTCATGACTTAGCGATAATTTAAGGGCGTCAAATATACCTAATAATATCGACAAAAACACCGAAATTTGGAAGTTTACCCCCTTTGTTTTGGAGTAGCCCCCATTTTAAATTAACTTTTTATTTTCGTTGACCCTTCCAAATAACATGATTTCTTTGGATAAAAAGGTCCTACAGATGTGAAAAAATGTTTTTTGAAAGATGATACTACCACCTTTCATTGAAGTATAACAAAATAAACACATTTAACTTGAAAATGCCATAAGAAAATTCTTTAAAGAAGTGTAAAAAAAGTAAAAATATGTACTGATTTTCTTAGTTAATCCGCGATAGTACAAGAACTAGCCCATTGAAGTATAATTTTTTTTTCAATGATTCAACACGCAAGGATATTAGCTACAAAACTTTTACATCATTTCTGTAAGTTACATAATTTGAGAGTTATTGCTGCTCGAACATGATCACTGCGCGAGCAAAAGACACAAGACAGGTCGTCATAAAGGCCACTGCCTGTCTACAGAGCAGAGGCGACCATTTAAGGTTCATGTTCGAACAGCAATTACTATCTAAATATGTAACTTATAGAAATTATGTTGGTTTCGTTTTGTAGCTAATATCCTTGCGTGTTAGCTCATTGAGAAAAAATTATACTTTAATGTGCTAGATCTTGTACTAGGTATTGCGAATTTACTAAGAAAATCAGTACATTATTTCACTAAAATTTTTTCAAAGTTTTTTTTCATAACATTTTTAAGTTATATGTTTTCATATTGTTCCACTTAAATAAAAGGCGGTAGTATCATCTCTCAAAAAACATTTTTTTCTTCTTTTCTGAATATTTCGTTATAGAGAAAATTTACTTCGTTTTAAAGGCGTTTTTAACATGGAATTTGGATTCGGCGTGCAATGTCTTGTACGAAATTCGTTATACAGACGTTCGTTATAGGGAAGTTCCACTGTATTTGAATATTTTGTAGACAATATTCGTCGATTCTCTTTTGAAGAGATTCACCTCCATGATTAATCTCAAGGGAAGTATCAAAGTATGCCAAACAATCATAAGAAAGATGATACCCAAAACTTCGGAATCTGGGTTAGATATCTGCGAGCAATTTCTAACAGCACTTGTAATAAGGTGGAAATCAGAACCGGAACAAATTAATAAAGATCCCCACGGAAAACTTTCCGTTTGAAAACGAGCAAAATTTTTTAGGGCTAATTTGTCAGTTGGAAGATATCTTAACGTCTCTCGTAATTATTGAGTTAGAGTTCCGAATTATGGGGGAAGTTTGCCTCCAATGCTGTCAAGTCGAGATTGGGTTCTTGTTGAAAAAATGATATCAGATTAAATACCTCTAACGGACTTTGTAATTGCTTTTAACGCGCATTTTTTCTGTCCTAAGGGTAATTTTTCAAACGCAGGTCGTTTGTCCACGTTTCATGAAACAAAGCGAATTGAGGGGAGGAGTAAAAATTCCTCGATTTACACGGAAGCAGTAGCGACGATCTAACAACTTGAAATTCCATACACAAATTTTACTTACAGATTTTGCACAGAATCAGAAAGAAATTTTTCATTCAACATGTGAAATAGCTATGGCGGGAGTCAATTTTCAATGGACATTTCCAATGATTTCAAGAAATAGTTACCTTTTATACAAGGGAGAAAAGAATTAGATTTTAGCTCGAGGTATTGTGTGACTTTCGAACTTGCCAGTGTAGGTATAGAAATAAAAATCTTATTTTAAATATTAACTAAAATGATTTACCGTTTCCAGTGAATAGTTAGTCTTAGTCCCATCACATGAAAAAACTCTATTCATTTTAACATACTGAAAATTCCCTTTGAAAGACTATAGCAAGATACATATAATTTAACCGAGATTATAGTATATTATTCAACGAGCGTATAATAATGTTTATCCACGACTACTGAATAATCCACCCATTTTACGTCTGTTTGCACGGCCATAATAATACCCATTAATCACAAGTGAATTATGAGTTATTAATCACTCCTGTCATATTCTTCATATTCTTTGATATTAGATATATTCTTTGAATTGACATTTCTTCCGTGATCTTAAGTAGGGGAAGTATGCCTATGATGGCATCCTGATGCTTATGATGGCACACTTCAAAGAAGTCTGTTAACATCAACTGAACAAACTTATATTTACTGAGTTTGTAAGCCAGATGGCATTTACGCTCGATATACGTAGTTACACCTTGAATAAGTGGCAATTTGTGACTTTTATAAGAGTTCATTCATTTCGGTAGGTGTTGATGTATGATAGTTATTTCATTCTTTTTCGTTTTATTTGGATATTCAAAAAATCTGTTTAAAAAATGATTTTACTTTCCTTTAATCACTCTATAACAATGCTTTAAGTGTGAAAGTTTTAGGTTTTTTCGTCTTTTTAGTACCTTTTTCGCTTTGTTGAAAAATATATGTTGCTTATGCTTATGATGGCATAGCCAGAGTGTTCCTATGATAGCATAGGGTGCCGTCATAGAAAAAAGAATCAAGATCAAGAGACGATTCCTCCAAAGCGTGGTACTTCGCAAGAAATATTAGAGGTGTCCGAAAATAATGAAAATGGTTTCGAGTGAAGTATCGAGATCATTGAAAATCATACAAAGACTCTCACCACTGCCAACTGCCGTTGCAGAATCAAAAGTGAACAGAGGAAGAAAACGAGGAAAAGTTGGAATCCTCATTACAACCACTGACATAAAAGAAAAGAAGTTGGAAGAAGAAGAGAAGACAAAGAAAGAGAGAGAAGCTAGCTAGAAAGGTCAAAAGACAGATCAAGTTTGTAGAAGAAAGTGAGGAAAACGAAGAAAGACATTATGACTATGATTCAGATGTAAATTTAGTTCCTTTACACTTATATTTTCATTTTCATAACATAGGACTGCTATTTTCGTCAATAAAATATTTCAATAAATAATATCATTTTATTTTCAGTTATATGCCATCAAAGGACATACGTGATCTTATGATGGCACCCGTGGCCAAATTTTAAAAAGTGCTATAATCCAAATTTTTGAAAATTTATATTGAAACTATGTATAAAAATGCATATTACATACGACTAGCAGTAAATCTGTACAATCGATGATATGGAAAAATATTCCTTTAATGAAATATGTGAATAATTCGTTAAGGGTGCCAACATGGGCACACTTCCCCTACTACAACTAAGAAATAGAGGTTTACCTTGTCAATTGAGGACCAAGACTACTTTTATTACATCAATTAGAGCAATTTTCATTACAAAATATATACAATGGGAAGTTTTTCAAAAAATTCTCATGTGTCAACTTGACTTTTTCACACTTTTAATAGAAAACCCTTGTCAGGATAACAAAATAATGAAATCTTCTTGAAATATATTCAGTAATCGTGGATAAAGTATAGTATGCTACTTGCGTATAATGGGTGTTATTTACTCGGGGTCACCTACGGCTCGTGTCCTTCTAGTAATATAGTATATTATGCAATGAGCATATAATGATAGCTATTATTACGATGTGAAGTTTATGCTATACTAGCCGTAGGCGAATGACCCAAATCACCTAGTGAATAACAGCTATTATAAGCGAGTAGCATACTATAATTCATTCACGACTACCGAGTATATTTCTTGAAGATTTCAACATTTGGTGACCGTGACAAGACCCTTCTACTACAAGTGTGGAAAAACTCAAGTTGACACATGGGAAATTTTTGGAGAACTTGTCATTGTTTATTTTATAATGAAAATTGCTTTAATTGGTGTAACGGAAGTAGATTTGGTCCTCGATTGACAAAGTTTACCCATATTTGTTAGTTGGAGTACTTTAGAATACTGAAGAAATATCAATTTAAAGAATATCATATTAAATCTGAATCTATGAAGCATCTGACAGCAGTGAATAATAACTCATCATTCACTTGTGATTAATGGATATTATTATAGACGAACAAACAGATGTATAATGGGTGGATACTATAATAATCGTGGATAAAATTATTTATGGCTATTGTAATAGAAATCCAACGCGATTATTTGAAAATATGATTCGAAAACGTCGTAGCAAGTTGAAAAATGCGAATAGTTCAATTGGCACTTCATAAAAATCCATATAAAATTATCCCGTTCCACGTGAATGCACTTTAATATCCCAGAAAAATCTGTCGAGGAAGCAAAACGAGGAAAAACATCGAATATACCATATTCGAAGTTTCTATCATATGCACTCCTATCGGATGATTCTGTTTCCATTGAAAAGCGGTCGGTTAGAAGAATTCATGAACGTGAAATATTCCCAAGAATGAAAGAAGATTCCTAGTTTTTTGGCAACTGAAATGTGTGTACTGAAGTGGTGATAATGGGAATTTATATAAAGCTAAACTTCCACTCGCTCAATTTCGAGGATATAAACGTTACCTACCACACACAGAGTTGCGGCTCTTTGAGGTTCCTCAATTTGTCGATTTGAAATTTCCGATTTTTGAGGTAAATAATTTCAATAACGCATACTGGATTGAATTTTCGTCATGACGATAATTTAAAGGCATCAAATATACCTTTATTTTTCGACCAAAACACCCACATTGGTGAGTGTAATCCATCAGTTTTGGAGTGGTTCCCATTTTGAATTCACTTTTTCATTATTATTTAAGTGGAACAATATGAGAACATTTAACTTAGGAATGTCATAAAAAAATTCTTTGAAAAAATTTTAGTGAGAAAATGTACTGATTTTCTTAGTATATCCGCAATAGTACAAAAACTAGCCCATTGAAGTATTTTTTTCAATGAGCTTACACGCAAGGATATTAGCTACAAAACGATACCAACATAATTTCTGTAAGTTACATAATTAGTAAGTAATTGCTGTTCGAACATAACTCTTATAATATATTATGAAAATTGATAAAATGAAATGAAATTCAGTACTGTACTTTCGATCATTTTTAATGATCAAACAAACAAATTAATCATAAAAATTGCTCAAAATGGCCGCCTCTGCTTTGTAGACAGGCAGTGGCTTTCATGACGACCTGTAGCAACAAAAAAAGTTCGGGGCGCTCGCCTAGTGGTCATGTTCGAACAGCAATAAGTCTCAAATTATGTAACTTACAGAAATGATGTAGGTGTTGTTTTGTAGCTAATATCCTTGAGTGTTAAATCATTGAAAAAAAATTGTATGGCATTTTCAAGTTGAATGTTTTCATATTTTTCTAATTTAATGAAAGGTCGTACTCGTAGTATCATCTTTCAAAAAACTTTTTTTTCACATCTGTAGGATCTTTGTGTCCAAAGAAATCGATATTATTTGAAAGGGTCAACGAAAATAAGAAAGTAAATTTAAAATGGGGGCTACTTCAAAAGAGAAGGGGCAATGTGGGTGTTTTTGGCGATAATGTTAGGTATATTTGACACCCTTAAATTATCGCTAAGTCATGACCAAACACACTGTTTATATATGCAACGATCGAATAATAGCCATAATACGCAAGTAGCATACTGTACTTTATCCAGAACTACTGAATATATTTCTTGAAGATTTCAACATTTGGCGACCGCACCAAGGTCCTTCTATGGCAAGCGGGAAAAAAGTCAAGTTGACATATGGGCAATTTTTGGAGAACTGGTCATTGTATATTTAGTAATAAAAAATGCTTTAATTGATATAATAAAAGTAGATTTGGCCCTCGATTGTAAAGGGATACCCATATTTGTTACTTGGACTACTTTAGAATACCAAAGAAATACCAATTTGAAGAATATTATATCAAAGCTGAATCTATGAAGCATCAGACAGCAGAGAATTATACTTCATTGATTACTTGTGATTAATGGATATTATTTTGGCCGAGCCCACAGACGTAAAATGGCTAGATTATACAGTAGTCGTGGATAAAATAATATACATCTCTATGAAACCACAGACAATCAGTTTTTTGCTTAGGTAAAACCCGTTAATATTCGAACTCCTGATTGAAAATCCAATACAAATTTCAATTTTGTATGTCCTGGAAAAATAGATATCTCAAAAATGAGTTATTAGCCATCTCTTCTATTCGGATATGAACGGAAAAGTTCCTTGGATCGAGTTGTTCGCAGTCAAGTTGTTATATTATAATTCAAACCATCAACCCCTCTTAAGTTCTCAAACTATGTGGTGAAAATACACCTGCTTCCTCGCGAACATTGCAGGTGTTGGTTAAAACATGAGATTCAACTAGTCTGGTATGGGATAACATTAAGCTTATTATTTCATTATATCGAATTTTCGTGTTGGAAGTTTTCCTGGGCAAAATTTAATTAAAATTTTGAAATACTACAGAAGGTTTATACTTCGTCCTAGTTTGCAGAAAATCAAACACGTATCGTCGTATCGTTATATTGAAACATAATTAAACATTTAATTTATTGATTAAATGGAGGAAAATGTCAAATAGCATCATGGAAAATTATAGAAGAAATTTTTTATCTATTTATTATAGTTGAAGTATTTGGATGATAAGATTTGTTGTTTCAAGATAAATCTGAAATATTTATTTCAAAGTGCTGCTTTTACCTACATCGATAAACATTTTCCTTTTTTCTTTCATCTGGTTTCGCTAAATATATCGCTCATGTTTTTGATTTTGTATTTTTAGAGAATTATGCCGACTTTCTTTCAACCACACTATATGATTTGTTTGATTCAAATGTAGTTTACTATGCCGTTCAACCATTCATTTACTATTGACAATTTTTTTTACAACTGTCAAAAAAACTTGACTGCGTAAATGATCACCTTTTTCACAGTTAAAAAATGACTTTTTTTCACCGTTAAAAATAGTTATTTTTGTATCTAGTGCGCGAAATGCTACTTTGGTGATCGAGAACTGATTTTTTTAACGAGGCGCAGCCGAGTTAAAAAAAATAGTCGAGATCACCAAAGTATTTCGCACATGAGATGCAAACAAATTTTTTTCTACAAACGCTTAGCTTAATATGAAAAAAAATATTGAACTGGTTTGAACTGTTTTTCCAAATCAAGTTATTAGGTATTATAACTATGGGCAATATATTCTATGTTGGAAGCAACACTCAATGTTAAAGAAAACGTGGATTTCAAGAAATTTACCAAGTTTAAATATAAAAATCCCATATAGTTAACATGCAGTGTGCGAAGTAAGTAATGCGCGAACCTTGTCATTTTTTGACGTTTGTTATTTCCTAGAAATTTATGCTTAGTATTTAAATGCAAAATTTCAGCACAATCGGAGTTATATTCTGGAAAATATTTGAAAAATGAAATACCTACCTATGTAAAAAATCAATAATTAAAAAAAGTAGATTCTATGATTCAGATGATGCGATTTTGCATGAACATTCAGTACCTATATCAATCTTCATTCACAAAACAAATTTCACTCGAATCGGATATCTTGTGATGAAAATATAAAGATTTTTCTATTGAATCTCTTTTTGAGTTGAATTTTCTATGGTTCTGTTAAAACTATGGCCACAAAATTTTGCGTGAATGGAATGAATGAAATTTAGAATTTTATTTCAATTAGTTTTGTTTTTTCTGGGAACAAACATTTTGAATGGCCATATTTTATGGATCCTCTACGATTTGGCTGGTTAACGCATTCAACCGCGGCATTTGGAAACCGAACTCATCCTGAAAAATTCTCTAAGACAATCCCATCGAAAGTTATCGTGCTCACAGCCGAACTGTCCAACTGATAGAATTTAATTTGACCACGGATTCATCATCAGGGAGTCGAATACTATCGTTTGAGACCATTTTCTACTCAAAATCCGAAAATTGCAGACATTGGGGCAAAATGATAGTAATGGTTTAATTAAAACGAGCGCTCAAAAGTAGTGTCATTTGTCGTAGAATTATATTCTTCCAGACCAGTTTACCATATAAATAAATCAAAATTGCAGTATGACGGTATACAATGTAAAAGTTTCGGATACGTTAAGAGTTTTTATGTTTGTATAAATACCTTCTACACATATATTAAAACGCCATTAGGCCAGTGGATATAAATTTTATATGAGGCGAACAGAGAATAATATAGGACAGTAAAATTATTTTTTAAGTGTTTGTCCATCATATTGAATCGAATGTAATTGTTTCACCCCAATACATTATCTGTCACTCAACAACTACACTGCCTTTTTTGTTGATATTTTTTTAATAACTCGAGAATTATCTTCACAAATGTTGTACCCTTTGCTCAGTTCTATCTGTATACTAGAGCGAATAAAATAAAATTAATCATAGTCCAGAGAAGTCAAAAAAAATTTCTTGTTTTAATTACTCATACTAATTTACTTTTTCTCCAACCATCAAAAAATGTTGACATTTTTGTACTATTTTCATGTGCAAAAGTCATACATTTCCTTACCGTACAAAAATTCACTCGTTACTTAGCAACACTTTTAATCCTAGGATTAAAAACGCTACTTTTAATCCTCCGGATTAAAAGTAATGGCATTTGACGTCTACTTGACAATCACTGTCATGATTCTGTGTTCAAATTCATAACCAAATTATGAATGATTTTTCACTAAAACCAATTTTATTGTAATTTTGATTTGGTTGGAGAAAAAATAGTATATATTATTCGGACTAAAAGTGCCTATTTTAACTCGCAATTTTGCATTCGCTCGGCTGCGCCTCGCAACTGCAAATATTGCTCGTAAAAAAAAGATGCACTTTTAATCCTTATAATATAATATACTATTTTGTACAACTGTCAAAAAAACTTGACTTTTCTTCATCACTATAGATGCGTAAATGATCACTTTTTTTGACCGTTAAAAAAAGAGTTCACTTTTTTCACCGTTAACACAAGTAAGTTTTTATAGTAACGACACAGAAAGATCACTGGATGCATAGAAATATTGTATTTGAAGCATTATCTTCAATAATTATATTTCAGACGAAGTAAATTCACATTCACAGTTGTACAAAAAATGTTGTTTGTATTTCGTGCGTATAAAATTTGTGTTTTATGGCACATTCGAGTAAATTTTTCGCCTCGATCTGCAGTCTCGACCAAAAATTGACACTCTCATGTGCCATGAAAAACACTCATTTTACGCACTTAATACAAAAATAACCATTTTATGTTTATTGACGTTCCAGAAATTGAATACATATAAATACATATTGAACTGCAGCTTTTAATTTCAAGGATGTGGAGTCTCAAAATTGACTGATTTCTAAATCGATTCAAAAAAAATTCTTTGTTTATAATCGATATCTGAAAGATTTCTTGTCAACTTCCTCACATCACTGATTCTTTATTTTCCAGAAAATGCAGTATTTGATCAATAATCAACAAAAAAGAGCTCCTCACTTTTTTTGTGTATGTATTCTATCCCGAAATTCATCAAAATATCGACAGATATTTATGATATCAGCAATATACAATATTCAAGTTAATGTTGATATTCTGAGTAGACTTTTCTGTTTGGATTTTCCTGAAATGTGTTCGGAGGTTTCACCGATTTAATGTATTAATGAATTGAAAGAACGAAAGTTAAACACTTCTATTCCCACTATGTGTTAGCTTTCAGGTTGATATATGAGAAAAGTATTACTTATTTTCTGTAATTGTCATGCCTCAGATAAGTATCCCAGATTATTGTGGCATCATTGTAGCGAAAAAATCACAGAATACTCGTAAAAGAATGAAAACAAGACTCGGATACTTAATCATTCGTCTGTGTTTCATCTTTGAGATAAATAACTTTTTTTCATAATTGTCATGTCTTCCCATAATATTTATGTTATTGATTCTGACATTTATTTTCATTCAATTTTTTCGTACAACTGTCCTAAGAACGTATTAATCCGGAAGTGATTAAACATGTATCACTTACAAAAATTTTCGAGAAATCAAAGGAATGGAAGACACAAAGTCACGAACCACAATACGAAATCACTGAGCACCAGTTAAAGTCACGTGAAATATTCTTCTCCTCGTGTTAAAATCCACCACCGACATTCTTTCTATTTAAAATCACAGCAGGACAATTAAATTTCTTATTAAATCCTTACGAAATGTCATTCATTCGCGCATTCAATGCGTCAAAAGCCATTTTTCTACTCGGTCTTCGTAAAGCGCGCCTTATTCCTCTGCAGAAGGAACGCAGCAGGCTATGATTTCGGTATACGACACTGAAGTCAGCCGTATGGCGCCAAAACTTTCAACGCCAATTTTGCGCCAGCCAGGACGCAAGCGCCGTTCATGCAGGATGCCTCCAGCAGGTCTAGAAGCCTTCAGAAGGAAGGGTAGTCCTGCAGACTATATTGGTTTAATTAACTTCTAGACGAAAAAGTTCTTGCGTGGGTTCTCCGAAAAATAGTTCAGCTTCATATGATGTCTTCACTTCTCTGCTAAATTGAATCCATGGACATTATTTATCAGTTACTGTAAGAGTTTCAATCATCTTTCGCAGAACTCCTTCTATTTAATGCGAGCTATCTTCACAACATGCATTTCAGTTGCAATAGATTCTTTTTCCACGACTTTTGTGAATTCCATCCATTGTACGTCTCTGTGCTCGGCCTTAATAATACCATAGATTTATAATACTAACTAGATAGCGAACATGTCAAAAATTTTGAGGCCAACGGCGGCCATTTGCAGTTTGGAGTGAAATTGACTAATTTGAGAGTTGTCAATTTTTCAACGAACTAAAATATTAGAATTAGCGAGGTTATACCGTTTTTGAGGAATCTATTGTGTATAATCATCATAATGGTACATTATTTTAATAACTAATCACACGAATCGAAAAAAAATATTATTTGATATAGACAGAAATGTCAGTGTTCACAGAACACTAATATACAGAGTTCATTTTTCATCAATTCTTTCAAAGGAACGTCTATGTTTCAATCAAAATTCGAGCACAGATGGCATGAACCATCAAAATATTCGAATTTCATCCCGAACTGCAAATGGCGGCCCTTGCCTCACTTTTTTCTACGTGGCAGTAAGGAAGTTCGACGGCCAGTTAGTATTATAGGTCCATGAATAATACCCATTAATCACAAGGAAATAATGAGGTTATAATTCACTGTTGTCAGATGCTTCATAGATTTAGCTTTGAAATTATATTCTTTTAATTGGTATTTCTTCAGTATTCTAAAGTACTCCAACTAACCTATATGGGCATACCTTGTCAATCGAGGGCCAAATCTACTTTCATTATATCAATTAAAGCTTTTTTTATTATAAAATATACAACGACCAGAAATTTCTCATGTGTCAACTTGACTTTTTCCACGCTTGTCATAGAAGATCTTGTAGCGGTCGCCAAATGTTACAATCTTCGAGAAATATCGTGCGTTCAAAAAAATGCGTGGTCAAGTAAGCTGTGGATTCTATTTTTCCTAAGATTCTAATTTCTATGAGGGGAAACATAAAATCCACAGCCTACTTGACCACGAATTTTTTTGAGCGCACGTTATATTCAGTAGTCGTGGGTAAAGTATAGTATTCTTCTCACATATGAACAGTTAACCTAACCTAACCTAAACTTCAACTCGCGAATAATAGCTAACATTATACGCTCCTTGCTAATATACTATTCATATTCTCTGAACTGAATGATAAACATATACAGGATAAAAATTTGGAAACTTTCCGGTACAATTCTGTCATGACAAGGATGATTTCGGAGAAAATACCGGAAAATGTCAATTTCTATTCGTAGGGGAACATATTTCAAGCTATCACCTCTAAGTTCTTAGGGCCGTATTCATAGTTCACCCTTGAGGGTGAGTGAGAGTTTGTACCGCCCTTTTTGAATACTATCGATTGAAATATATTCTGGGAGGAATCTGCATTTATTAGAAACTTATGAATACTAGCCTTAAAAGTGACCTCTACTCTCACTCACCCTCAAGGGCGAACTATGAATAAGGCCCTTAATATGGAAGAGCTAAACCTCAACTGAAAGATCACTTGTCTCTTTACATGAATGCTTTGGTTTGTTGTGGTCCTTGAAGTAGGGACAGGGGTTGATGATTCGAAAACTTGCCAAGTCAATTATGTCTCGACAAAGATGTTTTCAGATAAAATGCTGCATCAGGTCGATTTTCATTCAGTGGGGGATATTTTTCTTGCAGAATTGTAAGCCAAAATCACCTCAATCTTAAGTAGGTATAGGGGTTGTCACTCCTAAATCCTCAATAAGGAATAGAGGGTCAGCTATACCTCAATTATTGGAAGACAATAATATTATAGTTTTATGTAGAGGGACATATTGTTTTTCAATTGAGGTCAAGTTCAGCCTCAATTTCCTATGAAGAATTTAGAGGTGATATCCTCCCTACACCTAGATTTGAGGATATTTCGGCTTACAATTCTGCTCCAAATATGTCCCCCTCCTTTCAAAAAATTGACCTCTTTCGGCTTTTTCTTCGAAAACATCCTTGTCGTGACATAATTGACCTGGCTTCTTCAAATTGTTAGCTCCTGTAACTTCTTCAAGGAATCGATAAAAATTTGCAAACCATAGTAGGTATTCATAGTACATATTGTCCGTTCCCGAAAGTTTTAGCCGTCGGTTGACCATGACAATTTGGCATATTCCACTATGTATATTGAAATTTTAGGTTACATTGTTTATTTTCTTGTCAGGTTGTTACGCAATGTTGTCAATATTGCATAGAGTTCTCTGTTAACTCGCAAACTCGTCAAACGAGGCCGGGTACATTCGGCAACGTTGACTCTAGTTTACGTTATGACAGCAAATACTGCCAACTTCAGATAAATAAACAAACTCCTACTATGCGCTCAACTTTCGTGAACGGACTATATGCTCGAAATATGTCCCCTCCGAATAAAAATTGACCTGTTTCTCTGAAAACATCCTTGTCGCGACATAATTGGCTTGTTTTTAAATTATCGCCTTGTATGTATCATTATCCAAAATAAAAAGGCAAAAGGTATTGATATTCTACCATCAGTACCTACCTACTCGATTGACCAATTGAGAGAAGGAGCCTCTATAAGATTTTCATACATCATTTTCTTGAACTCAATGAATTTTCATTGAGGTCAAGCGTATACTCTCATAAATTTCTTTTTCCGCCGACCTCAAAATGAAAGGTGATTTTAATGTATACGAAATTGAGCATTAATAACCCAATTTAATGCTCAATTTCTTTTAGTCATTTTAATGTGCAATTCTCATGGCTACCGTTCACAAAGCATTCAGAAGCACTACGAGAAATGTCAAAACTCTACTGGAACATAGACACATAGAAATTTCACTATGACAAATGTATGTCTTGTGCAAAATGAAAATGTATTTCGATCAAGAATTCATACACAATTCATAATGAGATCGTCGGAAAAGTCTTGTAATCAACTCGGTTATTAATCGAGCGACTAATGGTCTCGAACTATTAAAGTGTTCGCTCCGCTCACGCTTTAAAATATCTTAACCATTAGTCGCTGTCTTTAATAACCTAGTTGATTAAATAACTATTAGTGATATCTGTATTGAAGAATTCTTGTTGCCACAACTGTTACTTCTGAATTCTATAAAAATGAAAATTTTCGAATGAATTTGTGTTCAAAATGAGTAAAACCGAGTGCCAAGAGAACATGTAGCTGAACACTCAGGATGCTATCTCTTTGGCACAAAAAAGTTCGTTAATACTCACCAAAGCTTTTCATAGCGTAGTTCTTCAGTGTGATATGAACATAGTCTAAAATCACTTTTTTCACTCGTTATATTCCGGGAATGTCAAGTGATATGTCCAAATGTCTTCTCACCATTCATCTTGCGTTCGGGATACCATCAAATTCACGAAATTCGTAACGAATTTAACCACGGAGCAGACGCGTTCTCTGCTCAATTCACTATACTGAAGTCCCGGATCGCCAGTTACCAGGCGAAAAACATTTGAAAACATATGTTAGTAAACGCAAACAGATCAGGTTTGATCGCGTTCAGAGGACAACAGATGTGGACCTGATCTAAAGCGGCCTACAGACGATCAACTTAGTTGAAGACTATGTTGTCAACTAGGTTGTAAACCAAATGAAAGTGAAAATAGCGGTTGTCAACCAAGTTGAAAACATCATTTCAGCGGTGCTTTCCGTCAAGTGAACTAGTAGGCTGATTCGGAGGAAGATTTTTTATTATATGTTATTTTAAATTATATATGCGACGATGAGGTGCAGCACACACCTAAGAATAGAAGAATTTGGACGAAGGAGTGGTACAAAAAATCGGTTATTGATTTGCACATATTTCATTTTTTTAAATAATTTTCAGAATATAATTCCCGGCATTTTGAGATTTTGCATTCATTTACTTAGCATAAATCTCAAGTTCCATACAGAATTTTGAGGTGATAGCATTATTGCTTCACCAATGAACAAGTGCTCAAAAGCCCCTGCCCAGGGCTTTCTTTATATATCTCGGATTTTATTTTCCATAATTCGGGTATATCTTTCAAACAATCTACCCAAACTTGAATTTTGGAATATTGCTTATTTGTCTGGTTAAATTATTAACTTTCCTCGAATACGTACGACGAGTATTGAATAAGCTTAGCGATGTTCACTCTACAAGGCAAAGGGTGTCCCAAAATTAACGCAAGATTTGAATTAAATAGAAAACGCCGTTTTTAGTCTTTTGATAGTTATATTTTTATTGACTCGTAAAGTACATAGGATAGGGTTATGTATGGAATAACACATCGGACAAATGGCCAGCGTTGAATCTCATCCTTTAATGCACGGGTGGTTGTGGGCTTGTTGATATAGACTTGTGATTTCAAATAACCCCATAAAAAGAAGTCTAATGGTGTTAAATCACACGATCTAGGAGGCCAATTTTGATCACCGAAACGAGAGAGTACACGACCTGGAAATGTCTCTTCTCTGTCCATGGTCATTAGGCTTCAATTGTTGTGTTAATTGAATTTTGTAAGCATGAAGACACAGATCTTTGGTGAGTATACGCTGCACTCTAAGAAATTTTGGAACACCAGCTAACACCCGCTGACACCAGTCGTATTTCCTCAGAGGTCCTGATATTTTGGTGTTACTTCGCACCTTCTAAAATAACACCGACGTTCAATAACTTTCTGGTGTGTTTCACTTGTTTGGTGTTAAACCACACTAGAGCGGTGTGATCTCAATTGATCATCCAGTGGTTTTTGACACTGACTCAGTTGTTTTTCACAATTTATTAGTGTGAAATACGATACGAGTTGGATCGGTTTCGGTGTGAATTCGCACCATTTCAGTATTAATTTGCAATAGCTTAGTGAGGTTGCAATAACCTGTTCGGTGTTATTTAGCACTGACTTAGTTAAATGTTATACCTTCCCTTGAGAAGAGAAATGAGAAATTATTATCTGAATCTAAAAAATTCAAATCATCAATTTGAATATTAGATATTTGCTAAAGAGGTTCCTTCGAAGCTAAAAGAATGCAGATCATGAACAATAAATTATTAATTATTTTTAAGCTAGGTACTTACTTCCTATGTTGTTTTTTCGTTTAATATTTATGTTCTGTAGTTGTTATTCCTGAAAAGTCTTTTAGTGTATTCGTTTACTATGCAGGTTTTTCAAACAATTCAATTCATTTGAATTTATTCACAATGAAAGATCACAACAATATTTGTTGCCAAATAAAAAAACATTTTCTTGTTGATCAAATTTATTTTCTTTACGCTGATAAATACATAATGAACAAATATAGACATGTATCTTTTGGTAGACCAAGTGAGAGGTTGACAGCAGAGGTATCATCCAATATCACTCTAAGAAAAGGTTCTTTAATTAGCTTGGAAAAAAGAAAAGATCACATATAAGCACGTATAAATATAAATGGATATAAATTTGTACATCTTATCTTTCAGTGGATTGAACTTTTTTCACATATGCATTGAACTTTTCTTTCGCATTTCACTTTCTTCACCTCCATCAATTTTACACTATCGTTTCATCATCACAAAGGCACATACAAGAAACAGATATAGATAAGAAGGTGAAACCATTCGCAAGTCCTGTTTTGACTATGCTGAGGATTCTTTGTAGAGTCGCCAAGAATTGGAACTATTGCTATTCACATTGTTGCCAAAGTTATTCGATTGGAATAATCAGTTCATCAGACACCATGGTTCAAAATGTGTGATCGCTCATAATTTGGCAATATCTGGCAACCGTGTAAAAATACTGAAGACAAACTAAAGTAAACGTAGGGTATTTCATATTTTTGGTGCGAATTTTGATTCAGTTGGTGTGAATTTTGAAACTTGATTTGGCCGACAAACACTTCTAGGTGTTCTTTTTGTTTCTAGAAGCTTCAGAAGTAACACCTGATCATTTCTGTGAAATTATTATTTGAAACTTGAAAGATGGAGTGTATATTTTCACCCAAGAGATGATTTTCTGATTTATGGAGCAATTTGTTTGTTAGATTGGTGTTATAGCTTGATACACATAGTGTGTTTTCAAATATTTTTCTATTTATATTTGATTTTGTTTCTGTTTGTGATAATGTGTTTCATGAATTACACCACTCAACACCATATTCTCATAATTTCGATAAAAATGATAAAATTGTGACATAAAAAGGGAAAAATATGCTTGACAGTTTAGTATTAGAATTTACACCGGCATTTTTTTTAGAGTGTGTCAAGAGGTTCTTGAAATTTGCAATTCTTGTCCACGACGTCGAATTGAGGTTCCTGGATTGTCAGCAACACTCTCACGCACTGCTTCGACATTCACATTTGAACGGCTTGTTTTTGGACGACCAGTGTGTTTGGCGTCTCCAACGGATCCAGTCTCCATGAATTTTTCAATTAATCTCTTCACAGTTGACGAAGTGAAAGCACTATTCCGACCATATTTTGTATGAAATTTTCGAACTGCAGCCGCCAAGCTTTCACTATTTTTGAAATATTCTTTAATAATGAAGACACGTTGTTCTATCATGTAACGCTCCATTTTTAATAACCCTATACTGTTAGCTGTCAAATTGCTTTTTTTTCAGGGTTGCCAACACTTCACTGCACAAATGGCGGCAAATTCAAATCTTGCGTTAATTTTGGGACACCTTTTAGAATTCCAACTGGTGTTGTCAACCTAGTTCATGAATAACACACAGACACTCCAACTTATAGCCTATTCGTTTTGAGGTATTTCGTGCTCCTGAGTAACTCAAAAGCTCGAAATACGGCTTGCCATTGGCTGGGCACAAGCACTGGAACAGCTCAGGAGCACGAAACTCCTCAAAACGAATACTGAATTAGTCGTCAACATCGGGCTCCACCCACCAAACATCAAACCGATCTCGCATCAACCTAGTCTTCAACCAGAAATATCAACCACCAACCAGCCTACAGACGTTCAACTTGATCGTCAATACACCGTGTTTACAACTTAGTCTTCAACTAGGTTGATCGTCTTAAGAGAGCGGCATCCTTTCAACTTTCGGAGCGAATGAAAGGAAGCCGAAACTTTTAAGTGAATTCCTTTCTCGTCTCTCACTTCTTAGACTCTGTAATTTTATTGATTAAAACAAGGAGGAGGCCGATTTTTCTATGTGAATCGTTTTAAGGGCAGCCATCTCTGCACACTTGCATACCATGTCTTCAGATGCTTCTGCTTCTTATCCAACGAGCCTGAAAATTCATCTGCTGGCTTTTTATACGGTAAAAATGATATTTGGTGCACCATCACTCGAAGCTCAGCTCGTGAAAGCTTCAGGATCTTTCTGGTATAGGGTAGTAGAATCATCACGAGTTTTTGGCCTGAGTAGGTCGAGGAGTGCTCTCCAGAGGGTTATTCTGTCAATCAACTCCACTTGCTGAAACGCTGCCTTTTATTGGTCTTTACCAAGTCCACAGAAAGGCTTAGATCCAGCAGACATTACCCTTGATAAACTTTTTACAAGTTCATCGGCTGCTTCAATTCCTTCAACACCACAATGCCCAGGTGTTCATAAAAGAGTCACTTTTTACCTTTTGCCAGTTGCTTTTTGGTGTTACAGCTCTCCCAATCTTAGCTATTGAAAGATTTCTTGATATAAATCTAGAAAGAAACTATCAGAAGTGCGATATAGCCATACACTCAGATAGTCAAGCTGCTATTAAAGCACTGAGCTCCTACAATATCGACTCAAAGATGATCTGGGAGTGCCGGAACAAACTCAATGAGGTAGGCAAGAAAAATAAGGGTTCCCGGCCATTCGGAAATCAAAGGAAATGAATGGGCTTATACACTAGCCAAAGAGGGTGCCAGATTGTCACTCATTGGGCCAGAACCATTCTGTGGTATAGGTAAATGTATCTAGGAGAAGGAGAAAGAAAAACTCTGACGTAATCTCCCAGGTATGGATCATTCCACTTCCACTTTGGAACTTTGAACAGCAAGATTCAAAAGATATCTGGATCTTGATAACAAACAATTACACCTCCTCGCTGGCTTTCTTACAGGACACTGTCGCCTCAGGGAGCACCTGTTGAGAATGGTATTATCGGACACTGACGAGTGTAGGTTCTGTGGGGCGGAAGAAGAAACCCCCATTCACCTATTCACGGAATGCTTTGGCATTGCGAGCCTACGGAGAGAATGCTTTGGTCGAGAAACTTGTAAGAGTGAGGAACTAGCCTCCTTGAAGTCTTCACAGATATTGGTAAAGAGTGTGATCAGAACAGCTCTGTGAGAGAGCACAATAGACCTTGAGGTCGCAGTGAACTGTAACCCCTTTGTAAACTATAACTAACTATAGCTCTCTCAGGTCAGCAGAGACCTCTGGCAGTGTGATTCCAGGGATCTCTGCGTGGCCCGGTTTTCCGTGGTAATGCAGAGATTGACATCCTTGAGATACATTTAAAACACTTCTGAGCGCATTTGTAGACAGCCAGTATCTCGGTCTCTAAAATAGAGGGCTCAATTCTCAAGGCTTTAGTGATCCTGAGATAAGATTCATGTACCCCAATGTCAGTGTCTCTCTTTTCAATTTTGATGAACTAACTGTGATTATGTCAGAGTTTTACGTAACACTAGGGTTGAATGTCCCGTTACTTAGGGTATTGTGAAAATAAAAACACATTTTGGAGTTTCAGATTTATTGAACATTTATAACGGGTGCTATCATTCTTCATATTGATGGATTTCACAAAGCTTGATCGTTGATTCATTTGATATCGATGATTTATGTCAAAAATGATCTGAAATTTTGATGGAAATAATTTCATGAACAACAATCAATCGGTATGATCGTAGTTTTGCGAAACCCAGCTTTTTATTGTGTTTTATCAGTAAAATCTAAAATTTCATGATCATTAATAACATCATCCTCAATCAATAAATGTTGTTGTGAATATAAACATATTTGCTCATGTCGTTTCTACAGACTCAATGATACTTCATCCATCAATTTATTGTAGGTATATAGTATGTAATCAATGTGCTAGTTGCAATGGATTGTGGGAAATTTTTTAAAATTTTCTACTATTTTGCTGCTGTGTATTTCCATAATATTCTTGGTTATATTTGAATATTCCATCAATTATTTAGCACAATTTATCAGGAACATAAGGAATTGATAAACAGTTTTGGTAATCTACAAATAATAAACATTTGATTGAATTAAGAATAATTGACAAAAATGACGAAATCTTCGAACCGTAATGCAAATTCAGATCAGATTTTTATATGGATACCTATCACAATAAAAAAAATCGCATTCTGCAAATTACTTTGTTTTCTATTATTATTATCCGCAGAATAGCCTTAAAAATATATTGAATTGAATAATAATCATTTGATTCAATAGTAGAGATTATTATGAAAAAGATTTCCAACAGAAATCACACAAACATTTCAAGAGAATTCAAGAAATGTATTGGATTGATATCTTTAGATTTTTCATATTACAGTCACTGGCGATAATTTGTTATTATGAGTTCGATTTGAATGAGTTTTATTTAATTGTAGGTGAGTTTATACGAAATCAATCACCAGTTTTGAAACTCAATAAATCTTGGCGTACGTCATTTTATATTGGGAGAAACGAAATCTGTTTTTGAGCGCTTGTTCGACTTAAAGAAGAGGAAACTTCATATTTCCAAAAAAAGATATTCGATTCTAGTGAAATTGATTTCGTGAATGAAGATTGATATACTAAATTTTCATGCAACATTTTGTGGCCAACGTCACAACAACAGAAAATTCAATTGGAATATTGAAAAGAAACATCTTTATATTTCCATAACAGGATATCCCATTCGAGTGAATTATTTTGTGAATCAAGACTGATATATCTCAAGTGCCATATAAAATTTTGACGTAAGATTTATTGCTCCATCAATGAACTCCTGCTCAGGGTTTTTCTTAATTTTTTTTACTTCAATTTTACTTAAAAAGAAAAAATGAAGAATACTTCTCAGGGAACATTCCAATCAATGTGTCTTCAAAAAATTACTTACGGAAAGTAGCTGTTCGTGATTCATAATAGCGATAGGTTGAGCCCTTAGTCGAATAGGGGTTTTTACAGTTCCCATGAAAAGTAAATAACTTTTGCGCTGCTTAGGTGTTAAGTTGTACCAAGGAAGGTTACAAACCGATGTAACTAATTTTTCATGCTGAAAACAAGGAAAAAAATTATTCTTGAAAGTAACTGGCGAACAAGTACCTAGATTGAATTCACGAAGAACGGGTAGGTAGTTATTGAAAATTTGGTTGATTTAGCATGAACCACTGCTTTAACGATCCAAAATATTTTCATTGAAATTATTGATGAAGAAATCGAAATAAAAGTACGATAATGCATATGATTTTTTATGTAGAACACTAGGAGCTGTAAGGAATAATATATTATCACAGCCGTCTATACGTACATTAGAAGGCTATGATATTATGCAACGAGCGTATAATGAATGCTATTATTCACAAGCTGAATAATAAGTGATTTTTTATGAATTGTCATGGTATATTTGTAATGAAAGTTGATTATATTTAAAGTAGATTCGGCCCTCAATTGAATAGGTATTCCCACCTGCTTTCATTCACGAGGTGAATAACCGGGTAAATAATTGCCAGTATAGTTACGCGAGTATACTATACTTCATCTCACGACTACTCAATATTTTTCTTTGAATTTTCAACATTTGGCGGCCGTTATAAATCCTTTGTATTATTTACTAGTGTGAAAATAGTCAAGTTGAAATATGAGTATTTTTTGATGACCTGTCATTGTATATTTATATTAAAAGTATTATATTGAAAGTAGATTTGGGCCTCGATTGATAAGGTATTCCCCCTATATTTGTTAGTCACACCTAAGTTTACCTACAGTTATAGTCCAGTCAATTTGTGCTCAAAAGAAACCCTAGCAGGAAAGTTCTGGGGTAGTTTTGATTTTTTCGATTTTTTATGTTTTTGGGGTGCTGAATCCGAATCTGAGGTTGCTAACAAAATTTCGTGAGGGAACATTGAAAAAAATACAAAAAAAGAGAAAAAATCTCATTCTTTGGCAGTTTTCTGCTTATAACTCGGAGACTATCAACTTTTCGTGGAAGACCTTCCTATACAAAATAAAAGTACATAAAATTTCAAACAAATTGCACTATTAAAGTTTTTCCTGCGATGAACCGTTCTGGCTCAAATTATAGTTTAAATGAGGTATTTTCTATGACTCAATAAATAAAAAAAAAATGATTTCTATGGTTCCGATGATGCGATCCTTTTGAAATTTTGCATGAACATTCAGTATATCAGTTCCGATTCATAAAAAATATTTAACTCGAATCGGATGTCTTGTTATGGAAATATGAAGATTCTTCTTTTCAATATTCCAATTGAATTTTCTATGGTTCTGTTCACACTATGGTCACACAATTTGCATAAAGCTTATTATGAGCACCTTGCATTTGGCCGCAACATTTCATTTCGATGGGTTTCATTTTGTCTGAGATATTGAGAAACAAACATTTTGAATGGCCATATTTTGTTTCATAAAACATACCCATTCAAAATTTTTGTTCCTCAATATCTCAGAGAAAACGAAACCAATCGAAATGAAATGTTGCGGCCAAAGCAAGGTGCTCATAATAAGCCTTATGCAAAATTGTGTGACCATAGTGTGAACAGAACCATAGAAAATTCAATTGGAATGTTGAAAGAAGAATTTGTATATTTCCATAACAAAATATCTGATTCCAGCGAAATTTATTTTGTGAATTGAGACTGATATTCTGAATGTTCATGCAAAATTTCAAGAGGATCGCATCATCAGAACCATAAAATTAAATATTTTTCTTTTATTGAGTCATAGAAAATACCTCATTTTCAACTATTATTTGAGTCAAAATGGGTTTTCGCAGAACAACCTGTGGTAGTACAATTTGTAGGAAATTTTATGTATTTCCATTTCGTATGGAAAGGTTTTTCAAGAAAAGTTGATAGTTTCCGAATAATATGCAAAAAACTGACCAAGAATGAGATTTTTATTCTTTTTGTGTATTTTTTTCTATGTTCCGTCTCGAAATTTTGTTAGCAAACCTAAAATTCGGATTCAGCACCCCAAAAAACATAAAAAATTAAAGAAATAAAAACTACCCCAAAACTTTCCTGCTAAAAGCACAATTCGACTGGATTATTAGGAAGTCTTGACATTTTCTACGAAAAATTTGGTCAGAATGTCAGAAAAAATGTGAAAGTTCCTTACTGAAACATTTACTTATACATACTTGGATAGAAAATCTTTTACAATACCTCTTCTTCCCAATCCTGTCCTAGGTGACATAAAAATGCTTCGAAAGCATATAAACCCACCATGACGGCGGTAAGTTTATGTTCATTTTCCTAAAGTATTTAGAATATGAGTACGTGGAGGTATGACTCTCTACTTCTTACCATAATGATGATGTATGCCAAAATCGACACTATAAGGGTACACCATGTGTAGGTCACTTCTAGGAGATATCCGAATGAATGTTCATATGTCCAACACACCTGAAATAATATTGAAACATTGAACATTTAATACATATTGTCGGCGTTTGTTTATTTATCTGAAGTTTGCAGTATTTGCTGTCATAACCTTAGATCTTATGTTTTAACGCTCTTGAGAATGCAATGCCAGGATATAACACAAAAATGTGAAATATTTTCTGGTAATATAAAAAGGACACGTTTCTTGCTATTACCCATTTTCTGAGAAAATGGTTAGGTATTACTATAGGTACCGGGTTTTTCACTATAATTTGACCCCCCCTTTAACTTTGTTACTGAAGGAGATACACAAAAATGTTTCGTATAAAAGTTTCACGAAATCCGCTGAGGTTTATTGATATGACTCCACAAACTGAAATATATACAGGGTGGCCATCATATTGATGTCAACTTCATTTTTTCAAATGGAACACCCTGTATATTTTTACATATTTGGTTAGCTCTTTTTTCCCTGATTTCGAATATGTAACATATGTTGGTCTATCTTTTTTATTCTGAGCACCACAGAGTATCAAATATCAAGAACCATCTGGCATAGCGTTTTGGAATTTCGTGAATATTTAAATGGCCAATTTGATCTTTGGATTGGTAATGACGTACCCATTTCATGGCCACCAAATAATCCCGATTTAACACCGTTGGACACGTTTTTATAGCCGTTTCTGGAGGAAAAAATTACTCAGCAATGAAGACAATCAATGAAAGTGGAGAATAATATTAATGATATAAAATCAACCAATATTAAACCCATAATTCGGAACTAATCCCGTAAACGCACAAAGAATAATGATATTATTGTAATGATTAGAAACAAATTTTGAAGCTTTAATTTCTGACTTGAATCAGAGCCATAATAATGCTATCAAAAATAGTCAAAACAACTTGAGACAACTATATGAACTATGTGTATTGAATGAAGGTGGTCATTTTGAGCAATTTCTTTAGTTGATGTTATTCTTACCATACTACCATAGTTTATTATTTTTCATTGGTTAAGTAATTGTTAAGTTATTCATTCTAAAATAAAACTTTTAAATAGGTTGTTTGGATATAAAGAATTTCGTAGCTATTTCACATATTTTTTTATTCGGTGTCATCATTTCAAAACTTTGAAACCCTGAAAATTGAAAAGACACATCCACATACGCATTTATATTCGAGATCAGGAGCCTTTCGAAAAAAGGAAGAATATACAGGACAGGGGGTCCCATTTGAAAAAATATAGTTGCATTCAATGTTGTTCATCAGCCTGTATATCTTCCCATTGACGTTATTATAACTCCAAAAATAAGCATTTTCACTAAACGCACTCTGCCACTTGTAAAATGATTACAGATCTTGGCAGGTAGTTCTTAAAATTTAAAACTATGTGGTTCTCAGAATAAAAGAGATAGACCAACATATGTTACATATTCGAAATCAGGGTAAAAAGAGCTATCCAAACATGGAAAAATATACAGGGTATTCTATTTGAAAAAATGAAGTTGCCATCAATTTGTTGGCCACCCTGTATATATTTCAGTTTTGGACTCATATCAATAAACCTCAGTTGATTTCGTGAAACTTTATACGAATCATTTTTTTGTATCTCCTTTAGTAACAAAGTTAAAGGGGGGGTCAAATTATAGTGAAAAACCCGGTACATATAAACATTTCTACTCATTCAATTTCACAAACTTACTCTAGGATTTCCAAATAATATAGCGAATAATGTTTCAGATTCTTGAAAAATATCTCTATATTCGTTTCATCGAAGCTCTCTAGTTGGTTCCTTAAATGCTGCATCCTAAGAGAGATCAGCCTCACCAATCCCAGCAATGAAATCTCAGTTGACAGATAAAGGGCAATCAAGATTGCCTCCCCAATATAGCCCCAAAACCGCAATACCCCATCTATGAAAAATTCTCTTCATATGGGTACAAACGGAAACGCTGAAAGCCACATTTAAACCTCGTGTCGTTGGTGTCAATTCTTTTTTCACAAAATCCGTTATTTATGTAATACATAATTGAATAACAAAAATCCAAAGTGAGAATCGTGAAAAACATAATCCATGTAGTTATGTTGAATAGCCTTATTTCCATGAGAAGTTTTGGAGGCATTCCAAATCTGTCAGATTCTATCATGCTGATCGCTTGTTCAATTCTATTCCCGAAAATCAGAAAAACATATCACTATAAACAAACATCCATCCATGAAAAGAACGGCGTAAGCATCAAAAAAATCAAGTTGAGTACCATCAACTGAAAATTGAATTAAAATGAGTAAATAATGACACCGAACCACAATAGGTACATTTTTATATTATAAATACCTACAAAATCCTGGAAAATATTGAGCTTGTCAAAATATTAAGAGCCTAGATATGCCAAATTTATTGAAAACTGATTCGAAAGTACCTACTCTAATGAGTTTCCTACAGATAATGGTTTCGTATCATCCTTTGAAAAAGGTTAGTTGAATGACAGATTCTAGAAATAGAATATATATCTTTATCATCACGATCATGCATATACAATATATATATTATTATTTTATCATTATTCCGAATTAAATTCGATATTTAGGATGAAATACCACTATTTAAATCTATGGGAGATGATTACCCTTCAGTAGGTCCTGTGTAGCGGTCCTAGAAGAACAGAAGATTCGAAAATCATCACTTGGAAACGCCATACCTGGTTTAAAAACACCCTCCTGGCCAAGAGCAAGAATTAGTATTTTGTATCTAAATATTGAAGGTATTTATTCGAATAGTTTAAGTTTCAATTTTGTAAAAACAGCGAGGCAGGGTTTTTCTTCTCAGGTTTTTTCCTGTACTCTGGTATCATACGACAGAATAGTATGGTACCCCGTTTTGCACCAACCTCAGCTAGGGACTTTTCTGTTTCATGAATTGTATTTTGTTAGCTCCAATTCAAAAGAATATAGATATATATACTAATTGTTTTTTACAGTCTTGTTTATTTATATATGTATTGTTTATTAAGGGAGATTAGACTGGGTTATTAGAGTAAAGTGGGTTTTCTCTTTGTTTTTTGACCTAGCTTTCGAATAATATTTTATTCTTCCTCAGGGTCTAACAAACGAGGTTATTTACTCTCTTTCATTGTGTTTTTTAGTTCTTTATAATATTTTTCGCGTTTAGTTTAATTAGCTGTTCTGTCATAATTATGACAGAACAGCTAATAAACTAAACGTTGTTTGTCATAATTATGACAGAACAGCTAATTAACTAAACGAAAAAATATTATAAAGAACTAAAAAACATCAATGAAAGAGAGTAAAAAACCTCGTTGTTAGACCTGAGGAAGAATAAAATATTATTCGAAAGCTAGGTCAAAAAACAAAAAGAGGAAAACCACTTTACTCTTAATAACCCAGTCTAATCTCCCTTAATAAACAATATATATATATATATATATAGAAATAGAGGTTTAACGCCATGAATATTGAAAAAAAATAAAGTGAAAGCAGAGAATAATATCAATCGATATAAATCAGTGGAATATGCCAAATTTCCATGGCCAAAACCGATGGCTCAAACCGTTCCTAAACGGACTATATAATAATAATCGCGAAAATTATCCTCTCATTTGTATCAACAATATTGCAGAAGAAAATATTGATGCTACAATGTTACGATCATTAAGGAGAGCATTTGCGGAAATATAATCTGTTCTATCGAAGAAATATTAATTGTCACTTCTGTTTCTTTTCTATTTATTTTCTGTATGGCTACGGCAATGTCGTGACTAAGATTACGAAAATTCACCCGTGCGTTTTTCAGACATTGTGCACGAGTGGCCCAGTAACTAGT